>JAOBBB020167165.1:0-12266 GCA_025331005.2 Zoanthus gigantus
AATAATTGAGGAGAAAGTGCTGCCTTTGCTCTAACATCTGCAAATGGTTAGACTTTCGCGTCTTCTCGGATAAGGACTTTAAACCGTAGGCCCAGGAGTAAGATCCTTGCATAGGACCTCGAGTCCTGTTATCTCTACGCCTTGGAACCTCACTAGGTTCCTAAATGTTCTAAAACAGGTCTATTTGTGATAGCCAACTAGTAGAGAAAAGATAGCGAATCAAAATAGTAATGAGCCCCGTTTTGCTATAATATCAGAGGATTTCACCGATATTTTAATTTGTACATCTTTTCTGACCGATTATTAGGTTTATACTAAAACAATTAGACCTCTCGGCCTCATGGACTACGAGTTTGAATAGTCCATGAGGCCTATTGACTCGTAGTCTATTCGTCCTCGAGGTCTAATTAGGGACCTTAAGCAATGAGGACGGCGACGTCGACGACGGCGGCAAAAAACAAAAATAAATACAATAAATGCACGTTGGAATGCACCGAGCTGAGCACCTGCACGGAGTTGCCGCAAAAATTACAACGTGAATTGAAGTTGTGGAGAGAACGAAGACGTAACAGCAAAAACTTGCTCAGTAGTTGTTTAGCTTCATGGAGAAACGTTCCATCGTTTTTCTATTCATTAAATTTAAAGCAAAGAAACAAAACCCTAGTGACCTTCACAAAGAAGTAAAGAGCGAACCAAAAAGGTGATTTTTCTGAGCAGTCGTCGTTCGCGTTCCCGTCCTCGTTGCTTAAGGACCCTAATGTTAAATGTAGGTGAACCGCCAAATAAGATCATGTGACAGATCCCAAAAAAGTGTCACACGCTGCAACAAGCGCCTTCCGAGTTTCGTGAGAAGGAATGGACTTAAGCTTCTTTTAGAACATGAACCCCGTCAAAAATGAATATAATACATACCGTAAAGCCTGCTTCACACTAGCGACGTAATCGCAAGCGCAAGCGCAAGAAAAAGGAAATTTTGTTTTTCTTGTGTTTGTCTTGCGCTTGGATTGAGCTTGTGTCAGAAATCTTTTAGTGTGAAGCGACAAAACGTAAGCGCAATCACCTTGCGCTTGTGCTTACGTCGCTAGTGTGAAGCAGGCTTAAACAATTCATCGAAAAAAATTATTTTTAAGATATGAAGACTGTGTTTCAAAAACTGTCAATACATGAATATAAGGTTTACGGGCGTGAATAACTTCTTCAACAAAAAATATTTTTAAGATATCTCGAAAAATGTTGAAGATTTTGGTATCACGTCTTGACGAACGGATAGAATATGAATTATATTTTCTTAATACATATAAAATCTTACTGATAAAAAAACCTTATTTTTTTTAATGTAATGTATAACTTATATTTGCACATCAATTCAGTGTCACACGCCGCATTAAATGCCGGTGTTTTAGGGCCTGCCTACATGATGTAGGGCTAGCTCTACTAGTAGGGTTAGCCCCACCAACAGGGCTGAAAAGTAGCGTCAGTTTACATGGAGAGGGCTAGCCCTAGGGGGCTGAGTGAAGTAGTAGCGTGGCTGCTAAGCAAACTAAAGAAACTGATATTCAATATGGCGGATAATAAGCGTGTTATAGCGGCAAACTTAACTTTTTTGTCTCTGTTGCCACTTCTTGCTGCATTTCAGTGTTGTGGACTTATGTTATGTCAGCTAATACTGCAGGTTCGCAGACAACAGCAATTAACCATACAAGTAGCCTTTCGATTCAACACAGCACGTGCAAGGTTGACACAAGTTCGAAGAGGAATTCTTAGAAGGCGAGGAAGAATTTGGCGCCATCCAGGACGAACAGATCAGTGGTGGCAGAATTTGTATAATGGTGTTTTGTTAGCATCTGAATGGTGAAAAAATGTAAGGATGGACAGGGAATCGTTTATGTCAGTAGCAGATGAACTGAAAAGTCAGCTCTAGTAGTAGGGCCAGCCCTAGCGCGAGCGTTTACATGCACTAAACAAACAAAAAGCTAACCCTTGTACTAGAGCCAGCCCTAGCAAGCCGGTGGGGTGGCCCTAGCACTAGGGTGCCCTACCTACCATGTAAACGGAACGACAAAACACAATGGACAAGGGGCGCCCTATTAGTAGGGCTGGCCCCAGCAGAAGGGCTATCTTTCTCCATGTAAACAGGCCCTTAGTGTTATCAAATTCAACTTACGCTACAACACCGGTAATATGTGTGCCGGCAGAGATGATTAGAAGTCAAATTTTGGACTCTTGAATCGAAAATAAACTTAAGCAATCCATTCTGGTAGAAAACTTAAACTTTTATTATTGAGTTTGTTATAGATATATGAAAGTTAATTATGAAACTCGAAAGAAATAAAACCACTGTTGAAAACGTAACATTTGAATGTCAATGACAAAGTAAGACATGACACCGGACGTAATTAGGGAGGCTTTGGAAAATACAGCTGTGTTACTGTAAGCTCACCCTCATGAAGCACCGATGTGTTAGTGCAACCCTCTCCGAGTCAATTCTTACAACAAAATAAATCCCACGTTATGATTCAAATTCAATTTGTAAAAGAGTTTGCTGACACGTGGGTTTGTACTTGAAAATCATCGTGGCACTCAACCACACCTAAGTAGTTAAATGGAGGCGACGATTTTACGACGGTTTGTGAACAACGAACACATCAGAGTTAACGAACTTTGCTGATAAAACATTAGCACTATAACAGTGGATTCTTCTTGAGTCATACCTTGCTTTAATGTGGCCACTTGTTTTAAAATTGCATTTTTAAAATTGTACTTCCTGTTGGAATCCAACAACAAAAAAATTTGCGTTATTTGGTCTAGCACGAGTAAAAAGTTTTCCAGTGTGCACATATCTTTCATTTTAATTTCATTTTATGCGTAAACTCGACGTGCAAAAACGTCTATTAAATTTTTACCCTATCATTGTTCTTTAAGAAAGCTGACATTTCGCGCATTTAAATTCTTTCGTATTAAGAACAAGTTCTACAAATTTTGTGAAACAAGAAATGAATGACAAAGAGTCCATTTCTTGATCTTGTAAACTTTCTCAACTTTTGAGTCTCTCAAAATAAAGGGTTTGGTGTTGTTGCAGGCTTGTCATATATCGATAAGGTGAATGAAAATATCTTACTATGAAAAAAACGTCCATGCTTTGAAGTTTCTTGTTTAGATTTGAAACAAAATTCAAACAAAATAAAAAAGTAGAAAAAGCTACATTCTTAATTTTATAAAAAGCATATTTACGAACGCCAAAAATGTTTTTGTTTGGGTTGATTCTGAACGAACCTTCTAGTTCTCCCAAAAAGTACTGAAATAAATAAGTCCGAATATAGATCAGCCTGCCGGCCTGTTTATTGTATCTCATAGCAGCAGTAGCGATGATATAGTCATTTTCCAAGCTAAAATGACAACACTTTTCAGTTTAGTAATGTAGTAACTAAGAATCATTTTTAAAAACTGAAACATATGTTTGCCACACTGAAAATACGAGCGATGTGACAATTTTCATTTGACAGTTTTTATTTTCTCGTGTAGATGAACAAAAGTTACCAATTTTTGAATGGCACTTGTATTTGCTGAAAAACTAGCGTGTTAGTTATTATTATGGCCCTAACCGATCTTTAGCTTTTAAGTTATTTGTTAGGGCCATTACCTTTATTTTAATTTTGCTGTCTTATGTAAAGTGTAAAAATGTTATAATTATGGGTAAATAAAGAATTGTTGTTGTTGTATGTGGCAAATAAAAATTGTCACATACAGAAAATTGACCGTGTAGACGAGGCAACACATAAATGGCCAATTGAAAATTATTTTTTTGAATCATCCTCAGATTACAGTCTCTAATCTTTCGTTGTTACATAAAAAGTTTTTCGTGTTGGCTTATGCATATTTACCTGCGGGAGGGAACAAACTGGAATGAACAGGAAAAAAGCAAAATACAGCATACATTTAAGACACGCCACGGCCTCCCGACAAGTTTCACATCAACAAAATTTAATTCCTCAAAAAGACTTTGTGTATAGAGTGGCGAAATGTGAACTTATGGAATTTGTCGAGATCATCCGAGAGATCAAGACTAAAAATGTATCTTTGCTAAAAATCAGCATGTTGGTGCAAACTGTCAAACAGTTGTCCTCTAATGACTCCATACAAATCCTTCTAAAAATGGCTTGGTTCTTTAACGTTAAGAACCAAGCCAATTTAAAAAGGATTTTAAGGGGTCATCAGAGCTTAACCGTGGCAATATGTTCACTGATTGGTGGCAAAATGCTAAATTTAGGCATGGAGGCATGTTTCATCTTCTGAATATTACAACCAAATTAGTGATTTCACAAGTCAAACTTCTGTGATGTCTTCACTTCGGTACTCTATTGGAAAGCTGTTAAATTTTTCCCCACTTAAGTCAGTTTTTAACTAAATAAAAATAAACAAGGAAAAGTAGAAAATCAGTTTCTATGCACACGATGACGAGCAAATGAAATTTCTATGCAAAACGTTTTCGAGACTGCAACAGCGGCCGCGTTCTGAAACCCGCTTAAGGGCCTCTTACATCAGATAATTTCAACAAGATAAAAATGAAAGATTAAAAGTTCGGGATGAAATTAGTTCAAAATAGGATTATTATTCATTTCAGTTTTCAAAACACGAATTATACATGATGAACAATGACGTGAACTGTTGACTTCTTGTTAAATCAAAAGTCTTCTCTATTTTAATTTTTCTGTTCCTATTTCTGTTTGACTATTAATGCTTTTAATTGAGAATGCTTTACAAAAGCATAAACAAAGAAAAAAGTTCATATGGCATTTAGTATTTTGAGACCGAAATGTCGACTATTAACTTTACTTTTTCAGCTTTTAAACCTGTGTGAACAATATCATAAAGGGAATCGAAGCCTTGTTTGGCTTTCAGCAAGTTTTTTTAAAAGGGTTTGTGTTACTTGTTTGAATTAGGGAGAGAGAAAAATATAACGGCTTACGGTCAGTGAAAATGTTTTCAACTACAATATCAGTATTGCTAACCTTTTGTTCATCGATCTATTGACCATTTATCGATTCTTTTAAAAGCAATTTACTAACGAACTAATGAAATCAAGCACAAAGCTTGTTCGAATAAATTTACATATTAGCAAAATCGGTTACACAACCGGCACCGCACTCAAAGATATACAAAATCAAAACGTCATGGTTTTCACAAAAACCGCGATCATGCTTGATAATCCGGCTTTTCGTTCAAAAGGAAGACATTCTACGGTAAAGTCTGTTGGGATTAAAAGTTTCAACAACAATTCTGAAGCAGTAAAAGCGAGAAATTCGAGGCGGAAATATTTGCTCCTTGATTCAGAAGTTCCTTCTGAGCTTCGAACACCTCATATTGTGCGAGGATACAGATACTGGAATCTCTCTGTAGTGGAGTCCTTGAAGAGCTTATTTTATGGAACAAATGAGACGATCAACGTATGGAGCCATGCAATAGCCTTTGTGTTGTTTGTTTTAAGATTCTATACGGTTTTCAGTTGGAAAGATCACCAAGCGATATTGAACCCTCTTCTGGCGTTTGCCTTAAGTATACTTGTTCTCATGGCTACAAGTTCCCTGGCACATCTGTTCTGCAGCCTTTCAACGCGAGCTCACCACATTGGTTATTATTTCGACTACGCCGCTATCAGTTTCTATGCGTTTTGTGGAGCTTTGATGTATTTCTTTTACTGCAGGCCACTCGGAGAAGAAGCACCATTTATTTTTCAATCGGCCTTAGCGTTTCATGTCGTTGCAGCGGTATCGAGTGTTGCTTGTACTGCCGTGAACTGTATTTCGAGACATCGATGGCATAAATCGAAGTTTGTCATACGAACATTCACCGTAGCAGTCAATTTCTTGTTTGACATCTCGCCATACGCGTACCGCTGGTTGACCTGTGGCGCGAATTCCTGTTTCTCATCAGAGCATTACTTCAAGCGACATCTTGTTTGTTATCTTGTGTCAGCCATAGCAAACGCTACAAAGTTGCCAGAGAGGTTAATTCCAGGTGTATTTGATTTTCTTGGCCAAAGCCATCACTTCTTGCATGTTCTTTCTGCATTTGGTGCTGCAGATGCGTTCACCACGGCTCAGATAGATCTGAGAGAGCGGCGGCATGACCTCGTACAGTTCACCCCTCATAGGTGGTTTGAAAACAGCCTGCTGTGGATGGCTGCTGTTTTTGTTTTGAATTTTTCTTTGGTTGTTTTTTTTATTGCAATACGAATTGATAAGCAGAAAGGAAAAAACGAAGCGATTACTAAAAATACAAATGACCATCAAGAATGAAAGTGATAGAATCTGAAACGATTAGCGTGTACTTTATTGAAAATCTCAGTAAAACTTATTTTGCATATATTCTTAACTCTTAATTCAACAAAAAAAAAACGTCCCAATATCCGTATTGGCACGTATTTGGTCCTGCAGGGTTAGAGTTAGGAATATATGAATAGAAAATACGTGAGATTTTTGTGCATTATTTGTATGCATAAGTAGTTATGTCCCATAGAGAAAATTCTAGCTTTAAAAATTTTGAAACTCCTTAATTACCTTGAAAACACATAACAATTGTCGATAGTAAATGGCATTCATTGATAACACACTAACAAGCACTAAATACTCGGAGGCAGTATCCACTGGTGGTGTCACAGTGGATTTGAAGCCCCAAAAAATCTGCTAGCGGATATTGACTATAGCAACGCAGGACAAACCTTTAGAACTTCCTTAGTAAAAATATCCAATAATGAACAAAGACTTTTAAGAGTACGTGACCCCGGTTCCTGCTTTTTGTGAGTGTTTTTTTGACATGCTATAAATAAAGAAAATTATTGCTGTTAAAATTATCGCGTCACAAAATTACGTTTAAGGTAATCGCGGGGCCGGTGTTTAATCGGGAGACCAAGCCGTTTACTAATCGCGGTGACGGTTACTAATCGGGGTTAGTTTTGAAATTGTGGTTCGTTCACATTGCGTTTAAGATAATAGTTATAACTATAATTAATAATAATTAATAATAATGATAATTAATATTACTAATTCATTATATCTAATATTCCCGAAGAATATTTTTACAGATATTAATATGAATAATTAAGTACAATTATATATATATATATATACATATATTTAACAATTAGACCTCAAGGACGAATGGACTACGAGGCAATAGCGCAAGAGGCCGTAGGCCGAATGGGCTATTCAAACTCGTAGTCCATAAGCCGAGAGGTCTAATTGTTTTAGTATAAGCCTACTAATCGGTCAAAAAGGATGTACAAATTAAAATATCGATGAGATCCTCTGATATTATAGCAAACCGGGGCTCATTACTATTTTGATCCGCCATCTTTTCTCTACTAGTAGGCTATCACAAATAGACATCTAGTAGAGTAGCCAATCAGAATGCAGGATGCGTGTTAGACCGTTAGTAGGTTTATACTAAAAGAAAATAGAAGTTTTGTTCATATTTATAAATATCTCTTATTTAGCTCTCGAGGAATTTGTGATAATGTGCATACAATTAATGAACGGTAGTTGAGTTTGTAATGTACTCCGTCTTTGAAGACATGGCCAATTCAAGACCAAAATGAGCCTAATCGTACAACTTAATCCACAAGGAGAAGTAATTTTGATTGTCACAAGATGTTCCGTAAATACAAAAAGTTTACACGTCCATTCTTGTCTCTCTTTCATAGAAGAATTCAGGATTGAATTCTGAAGTATTAGGAAGATCTGAAAAAGTTCATCCATCAAAAATGCTATCAATTGATTTGTTTATCAGTCTTATGTTTGTTCATATTATATTCAGAGGGTATTAATCTTTCAGTGGTTATTAAAAACTTATTGTCCCAGGTTGATTTGCTGAATTACTTATTAACACTACCTAATCACACGGACGATGAACAGCTCCATTTATTGGCGAGCAAGATTCTACTTTACTATGCTGAAAATGAAACAGTAAGTTAAAACTCTTGATGTTTAACTTTTTTCCATGGTGATCAGCGAAAGCTAGGGTTTTTAAAAAACATTTCTAACTACAGCTTTTAGTGTTAGGCCTCATTCAAATTTTATTATGTTTAGATACATGCTACTGAAGGACAACCTTCATAGATTTTTTCCATGGTGTTTAATATTTGTTTGCTCAAGATAACCTGTAATTGGTTGGTTGATCAGATAATGAAAAGATTGATAAATGATCGATTGGTTGACTAAATTGTTGATTGACTGGCTAATACGCTGGTTGATCTTTTGATTAATAGATTGATAAACTGAGTAATTGATTGGTCGTGATGATGAACTGATGAATTTTTCACACCCGCCTACTTTCCTCTTGACATTAACTGTCTTTTTTTTCTTTTCTTTGCTTTAATGTACTCAACATTGCCTACATGCAATCTTTCTGTTAATCAAGATATCGCATTTTTACTCCACGACGAAGGGCGAGAGTCCAAACATCAATAATCTTTCGTTTTTCCACGGTGTACATCCTAAACGTTTTATAGAAAGTTCTGATTGATTGTTTAGTGGATTCAAAACTTCATTATTAGTGACAGGATCTCTAAACGTCTGTTCATTGGTTAATGCCGAAATGATTAATTTGTTGACTGATTAACTAATTGATCGAATAGCCGAGTAACGCCCTAACTAATAAAAAAAATTATCTGTGTTTCAAACAAAGGCCTGCCAGAAGCTTGTTCAGTTTGAAAACCTCAGTGACTGTTTGATGAACTTCGCCATGGGTTACGATCCTCTGCTGCAGAATGTCGTTGCAAAAATTGTACTAGCCATGATTGAATCACACGAGAACAAGTAAGCGAATATTGGTTAGATTTAGTTTAAGATAGCACAATAGTGCTGTTATACTTTTTATTGTCTCGAGGGAGTTGATGATAGAATTTGTATTTGATTGTATAGTAATTTGATAATATTTGTAGGGTTAATTTACTAACGTAATTTGTAAGTGGGATTAAGTTGAGCTTATTGTATTGTTTTGATCATATAGATCTGTTATCGATGGAGTAAAAAAAGGAAACGATAAGGAGTTACTAAATACGAGGCGATAGTGAATTGTGTAATTTAGATATACTTTTATTATTCCTTTATTTAATTTCTGTATAGTCCAGTATTTCCAGTAATAGTAAATGGCCGATTCTGGGCAGAAAACACATGATATTTTTTGAATCTCAGGGCCTGATTCCCCGTCGCTGGAATCTCTGGTTGTCTTCCCCAGATGAATGCTCTTACCAGTGCTAATAAATATTAACAAAATAGCGAAGATCAACCTCTGTATAGCTAATATATTAAATTATCTGGATAACCTCTATATATTTAGTTTTGCATATCATTGTTGAAAATAAATGTTGGAAATAAATTTAATATATTAGTTATACAGAGGTTGATCTTCGCAATTTTGTTAATATTTATTAGCACTGATAAAAGCATTCATCTTGGACAGATAACCAGAGATTCCAGACACGGGGAATCAGGCCCTGAGATCCAATAAATATCATGCGTTTTGTGCCCTCTGGTAAAATGCACCAGAGTCGGCCATTTACTACAACTGCACCTGAATTTACTTACCTAACTTATATAAATTTATAGAGACGAAATAGCCCAGCTGAATTTAAATGAAGTGTTAGTCCATATAAGGGATCACGAGTCGGCGGACAAGGACGCTTGGGAGATGGCCGACCACGGTCTGATGATCCTTCACAATATCCGACCACGAGCAGCAGCCAGGAAAATCTCCAAGCACGAGGGAACCGGTGTTAAATCCGCTTTTGACAACGACAAAAACAAGTTGAAAATCATGTAGTCGTTAGAAATAAGTTTCCAATGTGGGCACATAATATATCTTTGCATTAAGTGTAGGCTGTTATGACATTTTAATCTTTATTCCAAGTACTAGTTATTCCTTAGAATTTTCAGCTTATAAAACAGATAGCAAACTTTATTCGATTTCCAAAGGATGCTCATCTTGTTATCTATTCACTGATTTGCAAGAGGAACACTTTTGTTCCCTTTTATAAATGGCACAATTGTAGAACTTTGTAAAGCCGCTTCTGCAACTGAATGTTGGCACTTTAATGATTACATTTTTACGATACTAAAAGTAAGAATATCTGTGCTCCGATTCACTCGAGACAAGCTACGGAGTTAAGGCCGAGTCAGCGTCATCTTCACATTAGAGTAAATTTTGCACCGACCTAAGTTTCTATATGATCTCTCAATAGAGAATCCTAAGCGTTCTCATTCAGCCGGGACATCTCTCCATGGTTTGTAAGATAGTGTTACTTTCGTTCCATTTGAACGTCTTACTCCAGAGTTACTTTGGAGCTGTCGACAAATGCTTTCGAATATGCGATTGCTGCATACTACTTAGAATCAGAGCTAAAGCCTTCACCTTGGATGTTTGCATGGTTAAAGGGGCTATGTCACGTTATTTTAGCATCTTTATAAAATCCCAAATATGTCTTTGTCCTCAACTGAAATCCAAAAATAATGGTCTAGGTTTGTTATTTAAGACCATATTATGACGTTTATTTTGTTTCCTGTCATTTGTTGCTACGGATGGCAAGGATGGAAGTGGATTGAAACTTGAAAAAGTTGGACCAGCCTTTTTAAGATTTGATTCTATCTAAACGAAAAACGTATTATGGGTTGCTTTTTTTTAAAACAATTCTTTAGATATTCACCTCACAGTTTATCAGGAACATTTTCTGCATACATAAAACCTATAAGTAACGATTGTAGCAAAAAAATTGACCCAAAACAACAAAATCGTCGTGACATAGTCCCTTTAAGACTTACAAAAAATATGTGGTTCCTAACGGTTTTACTGCCCAGTATTCTTGAGATTTGTATTAGAGTGAACTGTTAGAATGTAGCCCCAGAGTTTCATCACTTTGCTCGCTTGGCAAGCCTGACAAGTTGCAACGTGGCACACACGATTCTTTGAACGCAACTTGTGAAAAAATTAAAAAAGGCAAACTTCCTTTATTTATAGAAATGCTCTTTTTCACATTAGACTTCTGCAGGTTCAGATACTATTTTGTAACTATTTCTATCGTTAGAAAAACAAATCGTTTATTTTTATATATCTATGACCCAACCTTTTAAAGTCGCAAAGCTTAATATTAGCACGAGTAGTTTTATCAATAGTTAGTTTAGGACAGATTTTATTTTGTGTAAAACTAACACTAGTCAAACAGGTTATAAATGATTGATATTAACAGTTTAAGTTCATAAATGGGTTTTAGAAGCTATCTAAACACGTTTTTCTTGTAATTTAATCTTTTGTGGAAGTAGAGACGATACGTTCAGTCAAGGATATCACAGAAAATCAGTAACTCGTTTTCTTCTTCCTTCAACCATCTCGGTTGGGAAACTCCTCTGTAATGCTATTTTATGAATTGCACATCGTAGTTTTTTAACTTATCCAGTTCTAGCAGGCCGCCGTCTATACTTTACGACAATGAGTCCTTTAAAGTGCTACGGTGGAGAAAAAATATCTTTCCAAAATAGATTTTCATCAATTATTTTTGCCCACATCACAATGACACTGTAAATAGAGACTATCATTTGAATGCGTTTGTCATTTAAGGTATCAGTAAAATATTTCAGTTGAATTATCTTGTTTGAGTTATCGACTAGGGTATGCAAATTTGCAATACTCCCAGCTATCAGGGCTGTGTCTTATCACCGAAAGTGTTTCTCGCTCTTCGAAAAAACATGGTGACCACAGCTTTTCTTACCTTGGGGTTCAAAAGGACCTCGTTCCAAACGGAGGGATATTAGAATGGAAGCATCTAGAACTCGTTCAAAGTTTAAACCAAGGGATGTTAGGATTTTTGATGGATGCCAACGGATTCTGGGATTTCAAAATGATTACCAGGTAGTTTTTAGTGGATACGTTACATACATGCATAACTTTATTGAATCTCCCATTGGCTTGGTTTTTCAGCTACAATATCAAAACATCTAATGCTAATTACAAATTAAAAAAACTTAAAATTACAGAATTAAATGTTAATAAGTCGACTTTTAAAAACTTTCGGACATCTGGCAGATTTTACTTCATAACTTAATGAGCTCCACAGTTTTTTTTCCACGTTAAACAAAGGAACTTTGTCCTGGCTGTCTACCTGGTTAATGGATCTAGTGTTTCTGTTATGAGTGTACCTTTAGTGTACCTTTTGCCATTAGGTAATGGGGAGAATGAACAACTTGTGCCAAAGACTGTGGAGAGTACCGGGAAAGACA
>JAOBBB020167248.1:0-12266 GCA_025331005.2 Zoanthus gigantus
TATCTGAATAATTGAGGCATTTCATATTTCTATTAATTTTACCGTAATTGCGTTAGTAAAAGTTAAGCTTTTGTCTTTTGGTACAACAATTATATAATAATAGGGTTTCCTTAGGAATAGCGAAGAATCCAAAAAAGTTGAATATTTAATTACGGTTTTTATGTTTTAAGGGTTCTCAGCTAAAACTCCTCGAACAACAATAACAAAACGTCAAATGTCAAGAGCCCACTCAAGAATCGTCTTAATTTCCCTACTCGACGCAACGTGACTGCAATTGTAAACGCAAAATTGTGACAAAAACATAATAATTCAATTTCGTAAAGATAACTATTTTTATCTCAATTCGTATGCTTTAGCGTCACGACTTCAACGAGGGCAGATATCAGAGCTAGTTGGGAACCCTAATGAAAGCTCATCCGGAAAATTAAGATAATTATACTCTCGACAGTTTCTCTATTTATTGCTATAGTATTCAATTTTTTTTTCGCGACAAATTCAGTCTTTGCAAACGCGTGCTATGTTGCACATGCAAGTCTTTTAAATGATCGAAACCGTTTTCTTCTACGAATTTTATGCACTGACAACTAAAACTTGAGGCCAGCTAATCGTTAACTGTGGTAAGATTTTCTTATGATTACGATTATAACAAATATTTACAAGCGAATGTTTTTGTTAAGACACATTTAATTCATAGTTTAATTTATCATTTTCATGATCAGTTGAATCTCGAATACTCATTTCCTACCA
Organism: Zoanthus gigantus; assembly: GCA_025331005.2. NCBI lineage: Eukaryota > Metazoa > Cnidaria > Anthozoa > Zoantharia > Zoanthidae > Zoanthus > Zoanthus gigantus. The sequence goes on from JAOBBB020167248.1 coordinate 748, forward strand.
AACAAAGTATAAGCTGATGCCATATTTTCATCTTTCAAGTTTTTCAACTCAATGATCATCTAAGGCCTTAGATCACGGTAATCAGTTAATGCATAAAAGACTGCACACTTTTGCATTAGCTGGTTCCAGATTTGTGAACTCGTAGCCATGACTAAAAGTTTTAGTTGCTTGGAATGTTTTCCGAATTTTAGATTTAGATTCATTCTCTGATTACCTTACGAAACGTTTCTCTCCTGAATAAAGACACAAAATGGGTACCAATAATCAATTGAATAGTCAATACTATCAAATAGTATTCATATTATTAAAAATGGTTTTAAAATTAACTATTTAATCAACCTATCAATTTTCTATATATACGACACTACAAAAATCTAGTCCTAAAACACCACTTTTAATAACTGCTGACAAAAAACACGTCGGTATAAGTTATTAAACTTTATTGAAAGAAAAAAAATTTAAGAGAACCGTTTGTAACACTTTATTATGATAATTGCATACAAATTAGTGTTTCTGATCTCTTAAATTTCGCACTGATTAGCAATTTAACCTTGACAATGGCGTCATTTGGAACGCCAAAACTTCGGACATTAATAACTTTTATTTTTACTAGTCTATAAATTGTATTTTTAAAAATGGAAAAGAAGTCATTTTGAAACGCACCCCATTCACTACAATGTCCTTGTTTGGCACAAATCCTTCTGTTCTTTGTTTTAAGCAACTGCATTACACACTTTTTTTAAAAAAAGAATCCATTTTATAAGAATCGTGAGGCTCAGTAAACTATTATTTAAGACTTATATAAGGCTCAAAATATCAAAATTTTAAGAATCGCAAGGCTCGGGGGAAAAAAGTATGATTCTTATAAAAAAAGTTTGTAGTTGATTCATTTCACGAGAAAGTTTGAAAGGCAAATAGAATAATTTTTAGCTAATTTAAAGCTGAGCTAGATTTCGAATGATAGAATGAGGAAATTAACGGTATTTTCGCTATCCGTTTACAAAACAAGTTCATAACGTTTTCAGCGGACTTGTAACTGAATAAGTGAAGGGTGTGTGACATACAACAACGGAGACATGCTTTACAAAGCACTACTAAAAACTACTCAAACTAGTACTGCTTAAATGAAAGTTGAAACAGAACTCACTCCGGCATCAAGATTTTTCTTGACTAAAAAATGTATGGAAATATGATTTATAACTAAAAAAAAATTGAGTTTGAAAGTTATCGGAAAAACAGGAACACTTTTAAAATAATGTTTCGCCCAAAAGACTCATTAACCTGAAACGGCTGACGTCAGCCGTAATTTCGCCTCTCACTTAAAATTTTTATTTTATTTGTCGGTTACACTGAAATCCAGAAAAAATGAAACAGTTTAATGCTGAGGCTGAAAGTTAAGGCGAAAGTTAAATAACGAAATAAGAAAATTTTATTCAGAACGATTGAACATGGCCATATGTAAGTATTTGTTATTATTCGCAGGCATAGAATCTTACAAGCATTTAATACAATCAGTTACTTTTAAAAAAAATACTCATGCGGATCATTTTTTTTAATATACAAAGCCAAAGAAAACCTATTTCGACGTGTCATTTGATCAGTTTCTCAAAATTGAGATTCTTTGTTTTAAAAAAATATACTTCCTGGACAAGCATGTGCACAATATTTTACAAAAACTAACAAATTACCAAAAAGTTAAGGGCATTTTCAGCCTAAGATAAAACAACAACAACAACAACAGGCTTCTATAAAACAAACTCACTAGTTGCGAACAAGGTGTACACGTCCCCAGAGCAATCTTTTCTTGATGTTTACGATAAACAGTTCACTTTTTTGTTAACAACAAACTTAATAAGAACAGTGAAGCTCAAATCGCCCGCAAAATAAAAACAGTTCTGTAGTTTGAAGACATCAAGTGCTGTCCTTCGTTAATCCTTTCTACGCACGAATTAACGAAGGATAAACAATGTCTTTAAACTACATAACTTTATCCAATTTTTTTATCGCTTCGACCAAAGAACTTTCTGAAACAAAATAAAAACAAATTAAGAACAATCTGAGGCTGCTAAAAAAAAATTTGCATGAATAACAAACGGGAACACTATCTTTTCACAAACTGAAATACTGAAGATACTCTCTGCCTCCATTCACAAGAAAAAAAAATAGTATGCAAGACAAGAGCATATAAATACTTCATAGTTGACTTTCAGAATTTTAAAATAACATATGACAGTCAAAAACAAAACAAGAACATTGAGTCTAAACAAAATTTTACTGATTTGTAAAAAAAAAAAAAACGCCATTTCAAACCTTTCCTAAAAGCTCTGGATCTGGAATATTTAATTTCTTTTATGTCTTGTTAAACAGGACCACTGTCTTTTTACAGCCATTCCATGTATTATAAACTGAAATTTGAACATATTTATCTCATTCCCACCACCTTCGTATGTACAGTTCATAACACTGGTGTTTGTTATCTATCATGATTTCTTTTTATTCAAGTTTTGGTTCAAATATTGCGCACGATGTTTTTGGAAAGTAAACATCCATAACAAAACACGGAGCGGAAGTTGTGGCGCATGCATCCGTCAAAAGTGCAAATTCGACAAAAGTCAAAGAACATTGCTCATGCATGAAGTGTGATTATAACTATTGAGCTTTTCCGACAAAACATTTCTGACAGAACTTCTTTAAGGGCATGGTTTAGGTACGGCTCTGATCATACTCGGAATTTCTACATTGAGTTTTCTAAATTACAGGTTGTATGGTTCAGAGTACAGCATCCAATCTAATTGGTAAATTTTCCTTCAGTGAATGCATAATTTTTAGAAATATGGAGCAATGCTCTTAACTCTGACTATATAAGGGCTACATACTTTTCTTTTTATAAAAATAGTACTTTTTTCCCAGGGCTCGCGACTCTTAAAATTTTGACATTTTAAGCCTTGTATAATTCTTAAATAATTCTTAAATAATAGTTTCAAAATAGGTCCTCATTTTGTTGAAGCAGTGAAACCAAAGCTGCATGTAAAATGGTATGATTTCAAACTTCACTAAATGATTGAAGTCGGCTGAAGTAAGTTCTTACAATGCAAGAAAAATATGTTCTGCGGAAGAATGAAAGAAAATTTGTCTAGTATTTCTAGTCACATATGATCGATCAAAACACATTTAAAGTTTCGATCCGTACAAACTAGCTTTAAAGCAAGAGGGTGGTATACCATAGCCATGAAAACGAAAAATGTATATAGAAGAATTTTTTGTACGGTGGGTCGAGTGATTGAGCCTCAATATGATTCTTAAAAAGTTTTTAAATTTTCTGAAATCTGAACCGCGTGATTCTTATAAGCTGGTTCTTATAAAACAAAATGTGTAATATTTGAAACTTCGGCTCTTATCAGTTCCGGCTATGATCATAAAAAATAATCCAATTTCGAGCCGTTCTAATTACGCATTATCAGCGCAAAAAACATCACCTCTTGAATGAGACATTAACAACAAAACTAGAAATTAAAAAATGAACGTTCAACCTAATCATTCTGAATCTATTTAAGCTGAACTCAATTCTTTACGAGCCAAGTGGCCCATGGAGCCGGCGCTTATCTCTAGTATCTGTAGTGTTAAGCGGATGAGAGTCTTTGACTCCCCCTGGACTGGACACTAATCCATCGCAGGTTAGCTCCCAGCGTACACCGATAATCATTTACCTACCCTGGAAGGATGGAAAGCTGAGTTAGCTTAGGCGGGAAAGAAGGTCGCACAAATACTCAAATCTCGGGAGAACTGGGAATCGAAATGGATTCCCTGTGGTTGGAAGGCAGAGATCTTACCAACTGCTCCAACCACGCCCGCCCTGAACTTATTTAGCAGATGCTAAAGAATAAAAGAGCAATAGTTTTAAACCAAGTGAGAGTGTATTTTACCATAGTTATTAAAATGAAATGGTTAGGAAACTTGGCGGCTTTCTTTGTTCTATGTTTTTGTTCTCTCTTTCCATATTGAAATATGACGTCGACCCTGCACAGATTACAAAAGGCTTTGAGATATAAATGAGCAAACGACCAATGGTCTAACGAGCCATCACATCTAGAACAAAAGATCATAACCGTGACCCTGCACACAACATTGTTGTTTGCGAAGTTTCATAACCAGTCTACTCTACTAACTTTGATTTTACTAAGTTGTGTTTTTGCCTTTTTCAGCCAAGATCCACAAAAAAAGAGTTTTCCAACTTATTTTTTCTTATCGAAAAATGAAAAAATATGTATACCAAAAACTTTTAATTTTGAATAATATCCTGTTATGTTTTAAATTGCTAGCCCAAATTGGCTTGAGCCGAACCAAACAATACTTTCTAAAAAAATGACAATAAGTAATAATATCAAAGGCCGAAATGCGATAAAAAAATGACCCAGATATTGGTTCCTGCGTCGCGAGCTTCAGGCTTTTAACAAATTCCGATTTAATCTATGTACCCAACGGCAAATCGCTTTTCTATTTTAACTAACTGCCGTCATTTTGCCGATTAATTTGCCAACAATTCAGATCTTTTTAAAGGTCGATTTTAAGGAAAGGCTCCTTTCAAAGTGGTTTTACTCCCCTAGGTCCAAATAGATCTAGAGACTAGTTTAACACTACAGAAACCGGAAATAAATGCTCGCTCAATGGGCGACTTGGTTCGAAAAGGATTTACAGCTAGCTGTCTGATATTGTAAGAGTGTGCTTGTACAGTCTACAACTTTTAGATTCCGGGATAAGATGGAGGTCATGACATTATGCAATATCCAACAACAATAACAACAAAAAACCCCCAGGGTTGTGAAGTCCTTCTAGAGACAGCTGATCGTTTTTCTATCTCAAATTTTGTTACTTATTTAGGAAAAATGACTTGTAGTTAAATGCAAAAACTATTTTATGATTTGAATAAAAAGTTGAGTATGAGTAGCTTTAGGGCATCAACTAGCTAGACAATCAACTGATTTGCATGTTGGACCGGCTATATTTACTTTATATCACTGTATTACACAAGAATACATTAAACTCACTGTCCACTAAATATCTTCCGAGTTTCTTAGCTCCAGTAAGTATTGAGGCAACAAAAGATATTTATGCAGGTCAGTATGATTTCGAAGATTCAAATTGTACTTCGTGTTAGAAATCTTAACTTTGCTAATAAAAATAGTTCACTTCAGAAAATTTTTTTTTTCTGCTCAGTAGTATTAAAAACCTAAAGGAAATCCACCCAGATCTGGGTAAATGAACACAAAAGAGAGGAAGTTGTGATCGAGATCCTTTCGCCGCACAAGATGAAGGTGGCATGGAAAAAGATACTGAAGGTCGCGTTTATACTGTACATCTTTCTACAAAACAAGCTCGATGCGTCGATGTTAAAGGAAGACACTTTTGACCGGGCACAAGGTAACAGAAATATTTAGTAAACGTTTACTTTGTTTTAAAATTGTTTGCACTCATTAACTAGTTTCAGAAACAACCGAGAGTAAAAGTGAGAGAAATAATCTCAGTATGAGGAGTTAGTAGTAGCTGTTTTAATACTAGAGTATATTATTTTAACCACAATATTAAATCATACAGCTAAAACATAATGGGTTGCTATAACCATTGGCTTTACATAATGATTTGCAATTTTTTTTATTTAAAGTTATTTGTTATTAATATATTAAGGGTTATAGTTCAATTCTAACTCTATACTGAATTAAAATATTAAAATAGTCTAAAAAGTAAACGTTTATACGTTTACAAACGTTTGCAGCTGTTTAATTCATCTTCAGGTTTCTGATTATATGCATCTGAAGATGATAGGAATAGTCAAAATCCGGCATTTATTTAAACTTTGAACTTTTGCGAGACCATTTCAATATCTTATATTAATCTTTTACTGACGTTTCGAATGAATACAACAAAGCTGAAGTTTTAATTGAACAAAATTAAATAGAGAACGATTACCCCGTTGCTAATATACTATCAATTAAAAATGGCTTATTTTAAAAACGGTATATTAATCTTAGCGACTTCGAAACAATTCTAAGGACTCTAAACATCGACTTAATAAAAGAAAAATGGGGGCAATGTAACATAAATATAGCAACTAAACCTTTTTAAGTTCTGTTTAAATGTACATGACCATTTTCACAGTTCCAATATACATTGCAAAAGTAGAAATATACAAAAAGATATATATAAAAACAGTTTTGATCTTTTTTTTGTCTCAACATTAATTTTATTGAATACGTGTATTCATTTTGTATTCATTTAAAACTGTCCTTTCCTGTAAGTGCATCATAACTACTTAGTCTTAGAGCTGTAAACTTTAAAGCCTGCTTCACACTAGCGACGTAATCGCAAGCGCAAGCGCAAGAAAAAGGAAAATTTTGTTTTTCTTGTGCTTTTCTAGCGCTTGCGACTGCGCTTGTGTCAGATATTTTCTAGTGTGAAGCGACAAAACGTAAGCGCAATCACCTTTCGCTTGTGCTTACGTCGCTAGTGTGAAGCAGGCTTCAGTCTTCATATACTTGGGCTGTTGTTATAAAAAAAGCAATACTGCCTGCAAAGCTAATATTGAATGATGTAAAAAATGAGAAATTTGAATTGTAAACGCGATATTGCCCTACTTAACAATTCGAAACTTCTTCATACGAAAGCCTAATAACAATAGAGGACTTGAACAATTTCAGTGAACCGACAAAATTTCTCAACTCAGTAAACTGAGTAATACCTGGACCATAGTTAAATCTATATTATTGAAAACATTTTCATCTTCCTTTAAAAATATATTTCTCAGTTTTAAAGTCGAGTAGGATGCATTTTGGATGAGCCACAATTTCTTCATATTATCCTTACATTCTTCAGTCTCCATCTTCGAGTTATTATAGTTGGTTTTCGCTGGGGGACAGGACAACATTTTGCATTTTCAAAGACAATGTTTTTCGACTGAGCTCTGCCTAAAACTCAAGAAACCTGGAAGATGCTTGCAATTAAATCATCTAAGTAAAAATAGTTATTAAATACAGTTATTTTGGAATGATTAGAGATAATATATATGATTGAGAATCGACTGTTTGCACCGTTAATCATTCACAAATGTGTTATCAACAACGAAATAGACGACATGCCATCGCTATTAACTTTTTTCAAATAAATAACAGTAAGAGTGTCAATTTAATTGCACATTATATTGAAATTTAAACTATAATCCGTTATGAAACAATGTCGCCTCTCTCACTGCTCAGAAGGTGAAACTTTAAAGTGAAGTTACTATGTTACAGAATGAAATTTTTCTACGTTGCTATGGAAATCATTAAGCTAAGTCGCTTTTTATTTCGACTGAAACAAAAAGTCTTAGAGTTTTAAAATTAGCTTTATGTCAAGATTTCCTTGAGCGTGATATAGAAACACTGAGAAAATATAAAAAGAGAATGGCCTGGTCCTTTACTTAAGAAGTTGATCAATATTTACAAGACCAACAATGAGCGGTTGCCTGGTCTTCGATAACGATTGTCTTTTAAAAAAAGGCACTAGCTGCTTATGTGCGCTCACTGAATCAAATTATTCTACTAATTTAGATCAACAACTCAACATTGACGCAACTTCTCTAACCAGAAGCTAATTAACGATCGAACTGACGTGAAATTTTAAACTACCAATTCTTTTCCAAACAGAAGTTTTGCCAAGAGTTAAAGCGAATATCGATCATTTCAAATGGGAACCTCTCATTCACATTTGTTACTGCTTTCATTTACTACTGGTACAGGTACATAAAAGACGTGTTTCTTGTTACTTTCTGAATCTTAAAAGTTTTGATGCTGATTAAGCAAACAGTATCGGCAGCAAAATAAAACATCCCATAAGAAACTGCTTTAAATTTGAAGTGTTTCTCTCACGCAAGAATTTATTGACGTATTCTCAATGTTATCCATGCAATTTCCCATTTATAGCTAATACTTCCTGTGTCTCAGGGTTCATAGAATGTTCTATTTAGAAAATATTGAACAATAGATTTTATTTTGGAAATTGTACGTGCGTATCAAACTTGGATTCCTTTTACAGTACCAGTTCGGTTATTTATAACTAAAGGATATAGATTAATGTTTCTCAACTAAAGAAACTTTGTCTGTTAACGTGACTATAAACCCACGCTCGTCGAATCAAATTATTTAGGACTTTTTAAAAGAAACGAGGACACGGGAGAAATGACGATGGCAGTTGTAAAAAATATTATTTCTCGTTTATTATTTATGTTTTAGATCAACGATAAATTTTCAGTTGCGACTTTGCACGAGATATTTGAACACCAAAAGTTAAAAGGTTCCCCCTCGAAGGCAAACAATGATTGTCAAATTTTGTTGTTTGACGTTCACGTTGTCCACAGAACTCCAAAAGTGAGCTTTCCGCGGCGTATCACTGAAGACAACGGCGAGCAGATAGCCTGCTCGCTACATTCCAACTTGCAACAATTGTATTGTAATTGGATGTTAGCATCCTTGTTGCCGTCCTCACATCTTAAGCCCCTATTTTTCGCAGCAAGCGTAACGAACTACAAGTCATTGATTATGGAAGAAATGATATCACTCTCCAAAGACAAAGTAAAAGACGACGAGATTTAATCATGTGTATCAAATAATTTTATTTTTTAAGCATTTCTTCTGTGAAAAACTAGCTAAATAACAAATAAGGTGGGAGTTAACTACAGTTAAATCAGCAATAATGTAAACAAATTTGATTAAACATTCACAATTCCCTTTCAGACCTCGCGTCACCTTTAGCTTTAAATGCTTCGATTCAATTGCTCTTCTATAAAATCCCGGACGTCAAGTTTTTATGAAAACTTATTATAGTTTCGGCTCCCCGTCAATCAATTGAATTCGACTTCATGGATTATAAACTATTTTGTTATCGTTGAGCAATGAGGGCCTTTACAAAACATGATATTCTAAAACTATCTATGTCATGAATAAAAAAACCGCTTCACATAAGACCGCTTTACTACTGAACACGCGCTGGGCAAATTGCTTCAAAATGAAAATATTTCTAACAAAAATTTTGAATATAAATGCAATTCTAAATTGCTAATAGCTTTCAGTCGGTTCGTTTATAACCTATATCCAAGAACAGACCTTTTTATCACGGTTTCCTATACGCCACTTTGGCGGGTAGGCAAAATGGCTGAACTGAAGTGTGAAGTGAACAGCATTTGTATGGAGATCCAATGGCAAATAACAATAACAAGACTCTTACTTTTAAAAAAATGTGAATTAGAAAATTTGGAATTAGACAGACTGAAGTTAACACCAAAGTTTGACGCCTATAGCCGCACAAGAAAGTGTCATGTCGTTTTGAAATTTCTAAACTTTTCTCTGGCGGTAAATTGCAAAGAAATGAGGGACCGGAAGTACATCTTCTGAACTACAACTTTTGACATGTGGGGTTTCTCAGGGCTCAGTACTTGGTCCAGTACTTTTTCTACTATAAATAAATGATTTTAATAAAGCATCTCCAGTTCTTGATCTTCATTTCTTTGCTGATGATGCGAATTTATTCTTTTCACACAATAGTCAACAAACACTTGGCTATGTAGTTAAACCAACGCTTGTTTTTGAGTCAGTAAAAAAATCACTAACTCAGGTAGGATTTGAACCCACGACCTTCGGGTGAATATTCCGCCGCTTGGCTATGTGCTAATAGATTATCATTAAATAAAGATAAAACCAAGTACGTCCTTTTTCATGCACATCAAAAACATAATTATTATAGATTTCTCTCTCTATCTATGAATACTAAACATGCAGATCACGCAAACCAAACTTTGGAGTTCTAACAGACTCACACTTAAATTGGAAGAATCATATTCTTAACATGTCTAAGAAATTATCAAAAAGTATTGGTATCATTTGTAAACTCCGACTCTATGTCAATCTATAGACCCTAGTGTTTATCCATTTCGTACACATAGCTGTATGGTTTGTGGTAGTATTTGCATTACAAATGTAAAAACTACTATTAATTTTGCAAAAACGAACATTACGAGTTATAGCTTTTGCTAAATTTGATGATCATACAAACCCCTTCTTTGCAAAACTCAATATCTTAAAACTAAAAGATATCATTTTTCTTCTCACCGCATTTTTTATGTAACATTTTTCTAAGTCTAATCTCCCGAATGCTTTTAGCTCTTTTTTCACTCCTATCAATACCATACAGTCATAAAACCCGTTTAGCTTCTAAATCTACTTTTGCTCTTCCAAAAATCAGAACAAATAATGGAAAATTTAGTATTAAAATTTTCGGTCCAAAAATTTGGAATGAAACTGAAGAATCCTTTAAGACTCTCAGTTTTCGATGCTTCAAACGAGAAGTCAAAGCACAATTCCTCAGTAAATACAATTCCAAATATAAATAACCTTATTGACTATTTTTGCTTACCAGCATTTATTTCATATTATATAATATTTATTTATTGTTTTATTTCTTACTGTCTATATGTATGTATATGAAAAATCAGTTTTGGTCAATATAACTATTAATTTTCCTCCAAGTTTAATTTCCTCTGAATTAATTCATATAAAATTTCCGTTTAAAGGGTAGCTGATTAGATTAGCTGCTATAGCCTATAGTTGTTTCGCGATCCCAGGTACTATGTTTTTTATGTTTAATTTAATATCTGTGTAACATGTAAATAATGGTGGAAGTAAATTTGCCATTGGATTTCGATGCAAATGATGTTATAGTTTCAGCCATTTTACCTACCCGCCAAAATAGCATCGGAAACTGCATTATCTAAACGATTATGGGCCTGGTTTCAACGAAAAACTTTGAATCATAAGCTAAAAGCAAAATGCAAAATGCAAAATGCCACAATGGCATCGGAAACTGCATTATCTAAACGATATGGGCCTGGTTTCAACGAAAAACTTTGAATCATAAGCTAAAAGCAAAGGATAAAAAACAACAATGATATTTTCTGTGTGAAACTTATAAATTGAAAAAAAATGAACTCAACAACTTCTATCGAGTATTTCACTAACTTCATTCATTCTTGAGCCCGCTACCTTTGTTCTGATCTTGAAAGATAGAAGGCTGAGTTCTCTTTGGCAAAAAGGATTTACACAAGTCAGCAAAGTTGTGTCGGTGAACCCGGAATTTGTGGATGACACCACCTCTTTGCACTTAAAATAATGGTTTAAAAAAATTTTGTTTCTAACCACTTACTTCTAGCCAACAGGCGGCATATCTGGAGCTCAAACCCGGAACTGACTCGTGAATGAAAGGCACCGCCACTTATAATAATCACTTTGTACTTAGATTAATTTTTGAGACTCTTCCTTCCAGCCACTTCTTTTAAGAGACTGAGAAACTTTTAAGCAATCCTTTTTACTTTCATAAATTGAAGCACTGCCAATTATGATGCATCGTACAGTTTTCCGGCAGTAACAGTAGTAGTAGTAGTAGTAGTAGTAGTAGTAGTAGTAGTAGTAGTAGTAGTAGTAGTAGTAGTAGTAGTAGTA
>JAOBBB020167333.1:0-12265 GCA_025331005.2 Zoanthus gigantus
GACTTTAATCCAGAGGTATAGAGCTTTACTAAATTTTCATTGTTCAATTTATAACTCTGCTGCGATTGCTCATCGTGTCTCAAGAATTTTAAAGCGTGCAACCATACGACGCAGAGTGTAGACGCACGGCAAGTGAAACTGGATCAGATTACTAATAGCCGTGCAACTACACGCCGAGAAATTCCTTTGGCGTGTAAATGCACGGTTGAGCTTGTGCACAAACGCTCTAATTGATACACCGTGTGTTTGCACGCTTGTTACGGAAGCGGGTACCAACATCGTACACATGGCCATTTATCAAAACAAAGGTACTGTATTTAAAATACACGTTAAGCCAAATCAAGAAGGATTGGAACAGCTGTCACTCCCTTCTTGGGATGGAAATTGAAGAAACTACGCTACCTTCAAAAAAGAATTCAAACATTGGATGGAAAAACTACAGACAGGACGGAGAAGAACAGTTACAACGTTTCCGAAAAGTTATCCCGAAAGGCTGGTGATTGGATCAGATTAAGACCTGCAAGAGCATTGCACAGGCATGGAAGTCTTAGATTTCGAGTTCGAAGACAAGAGAAAGCTAATGGACAGTCTCCTGTCTGAGACAAACAATCTAAACCCATCAAAAGGTATTCTAAAGCTCTTATCATTTACAGCCCAACGCTACAAAGGTAAGTAAGTGACATGGAGGACAACGGATGCCCTGTAACAGATGCTTCAGAGTCACCATTCTTTATGTCCCAGATTTTGTCAAAATTTGTTCCGAGGGACAACTTGGAATACGAACAAGAAATGCAAAAGCAAAAGAGCAATGAGACCGTTTTAACCCTGATCGAATGGCTTCATCAAGAAGGAAGTCTACGCTCCAGGGGAAAAACGGACAAAAAAGTTGAAGACAAACGGACAGAAACAAAAGGTTCGTATCTCAATGAAGGGCAGACCATCACGCTGTCGAAAAGCCTCTGGCAAAGATGACTGCATTCTTGGAAGCACAACAAAACATTTACTACAGGCCTGCTCAACCTTCCAAAGCTCCTCAGTAAGCCAACGTTGGCAGGTTGTAAAACAGAATCGGCGATGCCACAAATGTCTTCGCCCCCATCATACTAATGATTGCCTCAGAGCTGAGGGAGCTTCGTGTAAGAAGCACCATCATCGCCTCCTTCATAGCGAAAGAAAGGAAAATCCTAACCAAAGTGGCAGCCAAGTTAGTGTATTGTCATCCACTGACAAGTTACCTACTATCAGCAACAACAACTCAATAGTGAACGCCCAAGATGAAGAAAAGGGAAAGAGCATGGCTGGTCTCTGTCCAGTGTAAACAATTCATGTACTAAACATCGAAAGAACACCAGAGAGTTTACTTACTATGATTGACAGTGAATCCAACACGAGCCTTCTATCAAAGAACGCAGCCAAACGACTCAGACTGAAGAGGAGCCAAACACACCTGACGATGAACTTAGCTGGAGGAAGTTTAAGGTCAGAAGACTCAGACCACCTTGATATCACACTTATGTTATGCGACATTGTTTAGCCAGTATGGCACAACTCTGGGACCCTATTGGCCTTGTATCTCCTGTTACAGTGAAATTCAGAATCGATTTGTAAGAACTTTGGAGCTCAGGTTTTAAATGGGGCGACACTCTTCCTAACAATACCCAACAAAAATGAAAATAGAAATGATGAATCACATGTTGACCTTTCAGTTTGACCGACAATTGTCAATGCTTGTGGTTCGCCTGAAGTTCATGGATTCTCTAATGGAGGAGGGTTAGATTATGGTGCTGTTATATTTCTCAGATGGAAACTGGAAAATGAAACCAACAAATGCGTTCCAAAACAAGGATGAAGTCGCCACTGAGACCAAAAAGAAAAAGAAACCTACAAAGAAAAAGAAAGCATGCGTCGATAATTCATTATCACTGAAGTACACTCAGCAGTATACTCAAACGAGAAAATAACAGATAACCACATCCTTTCTCAGCTTTTAGAATCGTGTTCCACCTTTACAAAAATCAGAAAAACCTTGGCCCTCGTACTACGCTTCATTCAAAGGCTTCTAAGAAATATAGCAACAAAGGATCTCTTACTGTTCAAGAACTAAAAGATGCAGAGATGAGGCTCTTAAAACTCACTAAGCAAAACCTTACAGTTGACAAGCTGGACAATAGCATATTTGCTAAGGAAGACAAAGATGGAGTCGTGAGGGCTCATGGACAATGGAAAACATTCGAACATTTCTAGCCGAGATGAGAAACCCTATCATTCTACTAAAGAAACACCCACTGGTAAAACTGCTTGTTCTGCACCTTCATGACAAGAGGCGTCACTGCGGCTACTAGAGCTTAGTACACGAAATGCGGAAGCAATTCTGGATTGTTGAAGTACGTAGTTTAGCAAAGTTTCTTACAAGAAATGTGTGTGACCTGCAGAAAACTTAAAAAAAAACACTGGAACAGCTAATAGGGCAAATTCTCGGCCTCCGCCCCACAGAGGGTTGCCCAGTATTCACACTCACAGCAATAGACATGTTTGGAACCGTACATGTAAGGCTTAACCGCAGAACACTCAAAGAAGCCCATGTCATCATTTTTACTTGCATGACTATCAGAGCAGTGCACCTAGAGCTGGTGACAGGTAAAAGTGCAAGTACCTTCCTTATGTCTTTTAGACGCTTCGCAAGTCTTAGAGGCCACCCAAGCACATGTTGGTCAGATCGTGGCTCAAACTTTGTGGGAGCTCAAGAATACTTAATCAAAATATAGCAAAGCTGGATCTTGGAGAGCATAAAAGGAACCTTGGCACAAGAATTTAGCTGTAATTTTAAATGGGAATGGAATGCCCCGACCGCAAGTCACCAGAATGGAGTTGTGGAGTCTCTAATAAAATCTGTTAGACAGGCCCTCAGTTCTGCATTCAAAAACCAATCCTTCACAGAGGAGCACTGGAGGACCTTTCTTGCCGAAGCTTCTTATGTCATCAATAGCGGTCCTCTCTACCCAAGTTCCGAGAGCATTTGGGAAAGTCCACCGATCACGCCTAACGACATTATCGGGCAGCATCATCCAGTGCCACAACCAATGCCATAAGTAAGAGTCAATCCATGAGATCTCGTGAAGAGTACCCAGAAGTGAGTTCCCCACCTTACTTCCAAGAAAGAAGTGGTATCGTGTCAGAGAAAACGTACAGACTGGACAGTTAGTATTGCAAGTTGATCCAAACCACAAATGAGCTCATTGGAAGATGGATCAGAAGCCGGACGGTCGAGTATGACAGGCCAATCCATAAACTTTGTCTGATAGTGACTCATGAGGAGATGAAGTGATAGAAGACAAACTTAGTACACAAGAAATAGATCTTTTCCTACTATTTTTCCTTTTGAGTTACTGTTAAGACGTTACTCGATTAATCCATTATATAATCTCCGCACTGGAGAGAAGTGTTAAGCACCATGTCGAGACTGATTCCAACTCGCCCCTCCCGCTTTTTTGGCTTTTTTCATTGTCTTTTAGGACAAGAGCACGTACAAGCATATCAAATTTTAGTTCAAAATACATATTTTTCTGCATTACAAAAGCTTTCGGACAAATCTTCTGACAAATCCTCCACGAATTTGTAAGTATAGAGTTCTTCAATATTTGTGAGCTAAATTACAAGGAGATAAAACATTCAGTAGTGAGCGCATCAAATTTCAGCCTTCAGGTAAGCGAGTTTCTGCTTACTTTACTTCAAGGGATTTATCAAAACAAAGGTACTGTATTTAAAACATACATTAAGCCAGATTAAGGAGGATTGGAACAGCTGTCAGTCCCTTCATGGGATGGAAATTGAAGAAACTACGCTACCTTCAAAAAAGAATTCATTCATTGGATGGAAAACTACAAACAGGGCGGAGAACAGTTACAACGTTTCCGAAAAGTTATCCATATCAAATTTTAGTTAAGAATAAGTATTTTTTCTGTATTACAAAAGCTTTCAGACAAATCTTCTTACAAATCCTCCACGAATTTGCAAGTATAGAGTTATTTAATTTTCCCTTTCATTTTTGTAGTTCTTGTATGTTTGTAAATAATTTTATGTTCACAGTTGACTATTTTGTGTGAGTTTAAATTGAAAAACTTGAAAATACAAAAACAACAAGGGATTTACTGGAGTTTTTGGAGTAGTCAAAACAAAGTAGCGTCCCACGAGGGTTCGAAACAAGATTTATTTCTCAAACACGCAAATTTATTATTAATTTTTACTTGTTATTAACCATTCTTTCTCTGAAATACTCATTTAGATTAATAGAAGTAAACACTAAACTAACATTTTTTACATTATTGAGAGTTACATAGATTACAGTTACTAAGTGCTTCCAAAAAGTCCTAACTTGTTCATTGAATATTTAAAATCCAGGTCTGAAAAACCTGGAAAATGAGTATCAGCTCTGGAAATTTCTGAAAAATGAACTTCTGCATTCAAAAAAAAGTTTACTCTGAAATTTGTTGCACACAATTTCAATTTTAAGAGAGACACGAAGAAATAATGAATTTTAATGCTTTTCAACCACGGTAAAACAAACAACAATATCAGATAAAAAAATCCATGTTTTGTGCATACTATTTTGTAGATGCAGCAAAGTCACCGATGCATGGAAGTGCATGCTTATTACCACAGCACCTCAACTGCCTTGTGTTCAAATAGCCCGTTTCACCATGCAAGGGGAAAAGCTACCAGATATTGTCCAGTACACGGAGTTGATCTTACCACTACACGAGGTATGTGAAGGCAGCGGGACAACTGTAACAAATATGAAATATTAGCTAGTTGCTGTTGTGGTGCATGAAGGAAGCACAGTTTCATCAGGTCACTATGTATATTTTGTCAAATGATCTGGTACCTAGTTCTACTGCAACCACCTGAAATGCACCAAATCATCAGCTCTCGAAGCAACAAGCCAGCAAGCATATTTGCTGCTCTATGAAAAAGGTAAAAATGGAAATATGCAGGAGGTTCAAGATATCAACAAGAATTTTGGGAAAAAAAGAAGTTTTCAAAGGTGAAAGGAAACTGTTCACAAATAGCATGAATGAAGTAATCAATATAAAAAACTGTGTTCCTCCTGATTACTATTTGAACAGACCTCAACAGTCTAAATCCAAGGAACTACACGCACTGGGAATATATAAGTTACCCAAAAAAAATGTACCAGTTTCCTATGCCCATTTCAAGTCAAAAGAGCAGTTGACATTCCTTCAGCAGGTTTGGAAGTACCAAAACATGCAGAAATATTTGGGTGGGTACCAAACCAACCTCGTTCCGAGGAAAGACCCTGGTTGGAGTTGGTCACGTGACATCGAAGTTGTCAAATAACTTAGGGGGTGTGAGAGCTCTGTGATAATTTGTTCATTCAAAGCTGTCTGGCGCATTTGCGATAATTGCGTTTCGAAGCTTTCTCTTTTGTTTGCAGTTTGCTGTTCTCAACAGCTTTTATCGTGAAACTATTCTCAAAGTAAAACAGGTTGTTTGTCTGGAGAATATGTATTTTGGAAAAGATGTGATTTGTGTTTTACCGACAGGATATGGCAAATCACTGATTTTCCATCTGGTATCGATGCTTTTATTTGCTAAATACAAGCATGCTAGTTCTCGTGAACATTTGAGAAATACATCTATCGCCGTGGTTAACTCCTTGATGAGTAACGATGGGGTCATGGGAGTTTGTGGTATTGCGATGTTGATGTCTTATTTTAATGCGGTGATGCGGTGATGCGGTGAATGAAATCTCAGTTTGCGGTGTTGCGGTGATCTGAAACCCTTTGGTATGCGATGTTTGTGTTTTTCATGCTACGGTGTTCGGTGAAATGACATTATTTGTGGTGCTGCGGTTTCTTGTTTGACCTTTCTCAGACTTAAATTTAGCAAGTAAACTTCGTTAATCCGTGATAATTTATGACAAGCACATACCATTGTGTTTAATTTGCAATAAATTACAGACCAACATTGTCTAGTTAATCTTCAATATGCTTAAGCTGCCAATGCGAAGCTGCTTTCGTTAATAAATACGTAACTTGACATGTAACTTGACCTCTGCTACCCGGAGCACAGCTGGACACGTGGAAACTATGGCCCAGAGCAGGGAAGTTAATCCTAGAAATTCTGGAAATTACGAGCCGGAATGTATCATTTTCACGAGGAAGGAAAAGGTAGCGAAAACTATCGGTCAAAAATTAAATTCAGATGTCGTGTCAACAGGGAGGAACGACACCTTTGTAAGGTAAGGGAGTGCATTTGGTAAGTTTGTAACTTAGACACGTTTACTATTATTTTCTTTTTGACCTTTTTGACATTTTTCGCTGCTATTATTTATATCTGAATGTTATTACAGTCTAATGTCAATGTCACGCAATGAAAACATAAATCGGAACTATTCAGTGGATATAGTCAAGAAATTGTGATGTTATGGGAGATAAATAAAGAAGACATTTCTCAAGTGCGAGGTCTCTGCGTTTTCCCAAATTTCAGATATTCATCGAAATGGTTTGCGCAAATTTACATAGCAGTGACAGAGCCCGGTATGGAGCCCCAATGTTGTTATACCTTCGTGAGAGGACTCTCAAGCTGAAGAACAAGCCATAGGGGAACGCGGAAGTGAGGATGATGTACGAGCCAGTGACGAAAATGGAAACTACCTTCAAGACGAAGTCGGGAGCTCCACAACCTTTCTGCTTGGCGCAAGATCACGCTTTGGAAGAGCCATACGATTCAATAATCGCCTTATACAGTCAAATTTGTTCCAGCTTCCTCCTGTCGGAAAATGTCGTAATATAACTTTAATACAATATGAATCTTTCAAAACACTCAAAAGATCAAAGAAACTGAAAGCCGAAGTTTAGTGATGTGATAATACTTGGCAGTTTTTTGGACCAACTTCTCAGTCGTGTTTATGGACCTTCATATAAACGAGCTCTCCCGGTAAGTACAAGAAAATCGATTTACGGGTATCAACAGTATCGACGCATTTAGGCATGCATTGACAAGCCTGGGATCCCGGTACGTTGCGGGGTTGCGGATCCGCACAATCAGGCACTTCGCGCACAATCCCGCGCAATCGAGAAAATTAGGTCAAAACCCGCACAATTACGAAAAATATGACATAATTTATGTACTTATCTTAATAAATATCACTTTCCGAAGGTAATCTGGTGATTTCAGGTCATTTTTTCTCCCTTTTTCGTCGAAATTCCGAGGAAATTCTACCAACTCGTTCGTCAAAAACAAAATGGCGCTCATTCAGTTGAGAGAGACTGTGCTCTAGTACAAAAAACGAAAGGCGTTCCAAGCGCTCATCCGGGCTCTCGCGACTTTATTACAGTTGTTTTTATTGGCTTCTGTCAGAGCAAATAAGATCAACTGTTATAAAAATTGAAAAGCACATGCAGAATAAATTCCTTTTCTGCGATCATGGACAAGTTCTTAAAGAAAAAAGAGAAAGATAACCACACAGCAGTTAAGATATCCGCGGCTGACAGGGTCCGCCAATATTCCAAGGGGACCTTACACGCATGTGATGGAATTTTATTTTGCTCCTCCTGTAATATTGTGATAGATCACACAAGGAAATTCAAGATCGACAAACATCTTGAAGCACAGTCGCATCAAGAAAAAGTCAAAAGCAAACTTGTGAGAGATCAAGGGAAGCAGCAAACCCTAAAAACTGCGTTCGAGGGTAAAACTGTTGCTCAGGAAGAAAAAGAAAAAGTCTGCCATGAATGGATCAGAGCCTGCTGTGCTGCAAACATATCACTGCATAAATCTGATAATTTAGAGCTAAGACATTTTTTACAGTCAAGAGTAGTCAATGGTGGCGCGATTCCAAAATCAACGCAACTCCGTGATGGTTCTCTATTCGATGTTTATCAAGTCGAAAAAGAAGAGCTGAAAAAGAAAATAGAAAACAAGAAAGTCGCCCTTATTACAGACGAGTTAGGCGACGAAGAAGGCAGGTATGTCCTAGATGTCATGTGTGTGATTCTAGATTTCGACGAACTGTCCCCACAAGGCAATTGCATTGCGTTATTATTGGACACCCACTTCTTGAGTGAGACAAATCACAAAACTGTATCGCAAGCAATTGTAAAAACTGTTAGCGAGTATAACATCAGCTTTGACGATTTTCGTGTTTTTAATTCAGACAATGTGTCATACATGAAAAAGGCATATACAGATGCTTTGTCCTGTCTTTTCTCTAAAGCCGTGCACATTACCTGCAACAGTCACATTGTAAGTCTTGTTGCCAACGATTTCAAAAAGCACTGCACTGCACTGAACTTGATGAGTTTATGAATTGCTTTAGAAATCTCTTCTACAAGCTTAGTGGCAGAAAAAGTAGATTCTTGCAATTCATGCAAAAGCGGGTCGATCCCAAACAAGTGAAAATGCCACCCAATCCGAATTCCAAAAGTTGGAGTTCCTGGTTTGACACAGCCATGTACCACTCACAGTTCTATATGCCGTTTGATGAGTTCATTGATGACGAGCTTAGCAGAGTTAGCAGAAGCCTTGCTAGTAATTCCCTTATTCGACTAGAGGAGATGTATGGAGATGACAGCTTTATGAATAAAGTCCATGCACAGCTCAACTTGATCAAGGTTAAAGCCCCAGCTTTGTTGAAGTACTTGAACTACTTTCAAGAAAACACACCTCATGTTACAGAAGTGCACGAATGCATGACTGAATTGCTTTTCTATCTCAGTGAAAATGCTTGCCATGATGACGACGAGTTTGAGTTTTGCTTTGAAGGCCGACATTACGAAGAAGATGAAAGACAAGCTATTATTTCTCTCGCAAGGCTGTCCTTCGATGACGCACGTAAAAAACTCGCCAAATACCAAGAAGAGGGAGCCCAGCCAGCTTCAAGGTTTCTAGAGCAAGTCAAAGTGCTTAATCCAGTGCATATCATAAGCTGTGATCCAGATCTCCACTCATACGACAGCATTCCGGACATGGAGTCTGTGCCAATTGATGAATGGTCTATGTACATCAACCATGTTGGACCCCAGGCCGTGAAAAATATGGGTGACGAACAGGAACTAGACATACAGCTCTTCTGGAAGTCCAAAGCTGATGAGCTTCCACATCTATATAAAATAGCATCATGCTATTGTAGTACTACAATAGGATCTTATGACGTAGAAAGAGCCTTCTCCAACTACAATTCAATTCTGGACAACAAGAGGAGAAGACTGGATTCAAGTACAATGAAAGCACTTCATTTTCTGAATTGGAATTTGCGCATCAAGTCAGCCACCGAAGTGGGCGAAACAACAAGGCCAGATTCAAAGAAACTGAAATCCACTGTGTTGAATCGAGATGGCTGCAAGGTAAATATTGATCAGTTACGTATTACAATTTGTGCGATTCAAATTCACATTCAAATTCAGTTAATTTGAAACTTTATCTTTCACAATTTGTTATCGTTTCCGTTTTTTTAAGCCATCTACAAACAGTCATAAAGTCACTGATGACTCAAAGACCGCTACGCCCACGCCAGTTGTTGGTCCGACTTCTGCAAGCCAACCGCAAAAACAACAACCAACCGTAAATGCAAAGGCCCGGCTACACGCTGCGACTTCAGTTGTAATGTCACTTGCGATCTCACGGTGGACCGGCAATTTTCCTTGCGATTTCGGAAAACAAACTGTAGCGGCATGAAGTTGTTGCAAAATCGCATTTAGTGGCGTTCAACTTTTTTTACTTTTTATTTCTTAGGCTTTCCTGAAAGGAATGGCCAGGTATTAGCTCGATTTTTTTTCACAGCTGAGATTGCAGTGAAATCACATGACGTTCACGGTGAAACACTGGACACAAAAACCTACGCTGCAACTTCGTGATCAACGTTGCGCGTTTTTCATGTCTGCAACGCCAACAAAAACATTTTTTATGAAGAAAATAGACTCGCGATCTACTTCACGCAACAAATGTTTTTGTTGCGTTGCAGCTCAAATCGCAGGTCACATTGCACTTGAAATCGCAGCATGTAAACGGGCCTTTAAGGCGATGTTACACGGGACAACCCGCAACATCAACATTCCTCGCAACATGTTGCGCGGAAAGTTGTTGCACGGGACAGCTTTAAGCACAACAAAAACCAACGACCGTTATCGGAACATTTTGCGCGAGCTTGCTAAAGACTTTCTTTGTTTCCCCGGAAATGTTGCGAGGAAATTTGACGGCACCATGTTACACGAGACAACTTGCTGATTATTCATCACTGCTGTTGCGCGTTTTTGAACTCAAGTCAAAATAAAAACTCGCAACATGTGGCCGAATGAAATGTTGCGCGGAAAGTTGTGTTGTTACACGGTAAACAACTTTCCACCCATCCATGTTACGGGGAAAATGATGCTGCGTGTTGTCCCGTGTAACATTGCCTCTAAGGGGAGGCTAAGGTGTTAATTTTAATTCTTTACCAAACAGAAATCGTATTGCATTTTAGCTTAACACAATTTAAATTTCTTACATTTCATTGATTTGGTTGTCTATCCATTCTTTCCCCACAAATAATATAATTAATAAAACACTTCCTCTTTCTCGTTCGCTTTATTTTTTTAAAATTTAATCTCAAAGGAACCTCCCTCCCATGCTGCTAGTTCTAAAACAAGTTCAGCCAAGTCAAGACAGAAAGAACAACAGACTACTCACTACGTACCACCGATGCAGGAGTCAGCATCTGTAAAAGTAAGTAAGACATTTTTCGATGACATGCACATCAGTTACTGATCATCTCTACAAGCATCTATGCTGTATTGAATAACTTTTCGGTCAAAGTAGTAATAAACAATAAGTGAAAAGTCAATTACAAAACACCTTTATTCCGACCAGTTAACCAGCCGTTACAGGGAGAGAAGCCTTCATTGAGAATAGTTTTATTTTTCGAAATTGACTTTTCACTTATTTTTCATTTCAGTTATCAAATTCACTAAAACTACAAGCACGTTAAGACAAGCACGTTTTTATTGTTCGGCATTTTTTTCATTCTGTTTTTAGTCTCATGCTAACGTGAACACAACTGCAGCCAAGCCGACCCCTCAAGGCAAGACAAAGAAGCGGAAGTCACCAATCGCAAATGATGCGAAAGGGAAACGACCAAAACTTTCTGGCGGAGAGCTCTTCAGGGCTTTTCTTAACAAAAGCAATGGATCGAAATCACCCAAGGAAAGCACCGTCCAGTCAAAAGCTGAGAAACGTCCCGTCATACAGAATGGTCTTGATAAAAATATAGCTACACAGTTAACCAAAGAATCGCCTTGCATTTTTCCAGAGCACAAAGAGCATTTGGTGCATTGTTTACTTGATGGTTCTGTACAATTTCAAGGAAGCAACATGATCGATGAGAAAGATCTGAAGTCACTGCAAGGCGGTCATACTGACGACAAGGAAAACTACTTGACAAACTTCGTAATCGACGAAGAACTTAGACTGTTAGCTGAGAAGGGTTGCCAAGATGGACTCCAAATCGTCTCCATTGAATGGGAGAAATTTGATCGAGGTATTGGCAAACGTCCCACTGAAAAAGTGTTAAAAGGAAAGCCCCCACTTTTAGAGCAAGATATGGTACTGACGCCTTGTAACCCTGAAAAGAGTGAACATTGGTTCCTTCTCGTTGTTCAACCAAAGAGCAAGCAAATCATCGCCTTAGATAGCCTGCCAGCTCCACATCTAAAGTTAACTATCAGGAAAGCGATCGATAAAATGTGGAGGTTACTAAAAGAACTTGACAACAGCCTTGACGTAACCGAATGGAACTTCTCACGAAACGTACCTGACGAAATCCCGACGCAACCGAACGCGTTTGACTGTGGTTTGTACGTTTTGCTTTACGCAAGGAGTCTAGTTCTGCAATCTACAATGGTGACCAGCTGCAACACACAGAACGTTAGAAAGCACATGATTCTCGAGCTTCATGATAAAGCGCTTTATTATGGTTTTGGTGGAGCAGAAATCGAAATTAGAAAGTGGTATGCTGTGGAATATCAGAAATCCTTCTACTTTGGCAAGGCTTTGTAAATTGATAGCGGTTTCATTGAGTTTAAGTTCCTTCATGCTGTTGGCGCCAGAATGTTTGACTGGCCAAGGCGTGACGACGTTGACACATGCCACAAGTCGTGCGTTTTTTACGGTCCATGTGCCATTGCAGGCGGTCTGCTTACAGGCGGTCCTTTCACCTTTCCCCAGATTGGAGAAATAGAACACGTTCTGCATTATCTTAGAAAGAGTAGAA
>JAOBBB020167422.1:0-12265 GCA_025331005.2 Zoanthus gigantus
TTACATTTTTATTACTAAATTGTTTCTTTAGAAACACCGACGCAGCTTAAACTAGTTTACCGCTAGTTAGTTTTCTGTTTATTTGCAACTGTTAAGTGTCAGACTGTACTGTAGAAATGTTTGTAATTACATTTCTGTTTATGCTGTAAGTAAACCGAGATATCCTATCACTCACTAAACACCGTCTGTCGAAAATGTCATAGTAGAAGTCAGAAACTAAATGGAAAATATGTCTTACGTTATATGTAAATGCAAAATTAATGCTTCGTGCAAGTCAAAATCTTGATGTTTTACCAATGTTTGACACGCGTCACCAAGTCATGTGATTCCATATCCGTCTTGTGATTGGACCATCAAAGTGCGCACATTACATTACATTTTGTTCAGTTCGCTTGAGATTTTTTCACTACACTTTAATACAATAGCAATATTTCGCGTCGTCGCTGAAATAAGCTGGGTCGGTGATTCGGGCTAATTTTTTTCCCCAAAAGCTGGGTTGGTAAATCTGGCATTTTCCTCATCTGTACTATAACCTGAACTGTAAAAAACTCCTATTTTGTGCCATTAGTTTTCCATAACTGAAAAAAATAAATAAATAAATAAATGGCCAAGAACTGCACATTATAATAAAAGGCACTTTTTAAGCGCTTGTGGCTACTGCAAGTAGATTTGGAATGCGAAGAAATTAATAGTACATAGATAGTTAAGAAAGCCGTTTGAATCTAGTTTAGAATGTTTTATTTGTACGTTCTATCGATTACAAGTTAATTTTAGTATCGAAACTGCCATACCGCAAGTTTAAGAAATATGCGGGCTTCCTGTGGTATTTGGTGAGTTACCTAGGCTTCCTGTTGTGGTGTAACATACTCACCCAGGTGATAACAAAGTGGCTACCGTCTATTGACTTTGTAGCCACAAAAAGTACATGTTTCTTTATGTCTCAGAATATAAATTGTCTAAAATACAACTTTTATAATCAAACAATTATGTCAATTTTCATCTTTTCTTGGCATTTACAAAATCGTCAATTTCAAATACTCTAATTGTTAGTTTTAAAACAAAATGGCCTATCTAGAGCTACCCGTTATGTTTTCTGCTAAGTATGTGAATGGTCGACCAGAAACAATCTATCGTTTTGGAAAAACTGCATGATTTTAATTTGGAAGGGGTTTAATGATACTTTAAATTCTAAATTAGCCACTTTAGACTGTAGATTTCTGGAGCGATAAAGGGTTTTTTCGCTTTTTGCTTTCACGAGCTACCAGAAGAAACTGTCCCACTAATTTCAGTTTGGAAAGGGAATATATTTGCATTCGTAATTTGTGGCAAATGGTATTGTGCAATAAACCCCTCTTCGTTGCATTTATCGCTCATTTGTTTAATCCGGCCAAACAGTTTTAAGGAAACAATAGCAGGCGTTTTCTTAACTTAAGGTACCATCAACATCGAGTTTGAAACACGTCAGTTGCTTAAGACTGAGGTCTTTATTATATTTTCATGTTCGCTTATGAAAAATTGCTACTTTGTATTGAATTGTGGGCTATCAATATTAAGTAAAAATTTCATGGGCGGAATTGCCAGTTTGAAATAGTCCTTAAGGCTGAACGTATTCCGGAATAAACAAGCAATCAAGCTAAATATAGATGGACAATGTTCCTAGATAGCCTTAGTACAAACAACAAGTTGGCGAATCTGAACGAACGGCAAAAAAGAAGCAATAACGAGGACTCTTATTAGGTGTCGAGTCAGCGAACATAGTAACCAATAGGATAGCAGTATTTTGTGATACTATTTCATTGCTTATACTTTTTGTATCTCAGTTGTTACAATTGTATTTCAAGTAAGATTATTCATAATGATTAGTTCCTACAAAGGACGGAACATATTGATATTTTGAGGAGTTACACCTTCTGCCGTATGACGCACAGAATATGCAATAGTATTTGAGAAAAACTTGAATCCAATTTCCTTTTCTTGTGGCACGGCGCAGTACGTCATTTATATTGTGCTCCAAAACCAGCAACTATGTTAACCATTTCGGTCAGTATTCTGTTTAAGAAGCTAAACCACAGACACCAATATTATTATTGTGGTATATACGAAGTCGCGAGAAAAATATTCTTGTCAATGAAGCAAGCTTTTTGACGGATTAAAGTTTCACAAAACTAAGAAATTATGTTCCAGATTCAATTTGAATGTCAATTAACTCAAGCAGAATATTATCATTTGATAAAAGTTTTATGCTGGCAAAGTACTACAGTGTTAAGAAGCAGGAAAAAGATCGCCAATATTTGAAGTAGTTTTAAACTTATATTTAACAAGATTTTCTTATGTTTACATGTATTTTTTACATCCCAATAATTTAATGAATAGTGATTTATTTTCTGTTTGCAGTGTAATTATAATTAATATGTTTATGCGTAAACCCCTAGTAAACTACTGAGACCCTACATTTATCAATCATTGCTAAACATTTTAGATTATTTTGAGAACTCGAACAGAATAATGTAGAATGATCGTCTTTTTTTACTTTAAAGAATTGCTTTAGTTCTCGCACGTACGCTAACAATAGTTGCATGAATATCAGTGATTGCCATTGACATTGTACTTAACTCGAATACTAAACTGATAGAATATACTAGAGAATGTACATTAGGTTTTAAAGCGGACTATATATTGCGAACCTGTACTATGATTGGCTACACTACAATAGTCCCATAGTGGCAAAAAATGTGTTTTTATTTCAAATATAAGCATTTCCTTAACGCATTTTCATTACTTCCCTTTTATCCAACTACTGAACTAGTTGTGTAATACTAAATGAATACAGTTTGATCTAAGAGGTACCGAAATCCGGATTATCTTTTTAAAGAATATAAGCCGATTTTCAATAAGAATAAGTCCACCTCATCTATTGCCTTTTATTCAACCAATTGTGTAGTACCAATTGTGTGGCTTTCAACAATTAAACCTCTCAGCCTTAAAGGCTCCGAACCAATAGCCATGTTGACTGGTCCATATTCTTCCTCGACGTGCGTGCATTTTTATACTAGAACAGTTAATGTGTCGAGCTCTGTCGAGACGTTTTGACTTTGTAAGACAATTTTTGTGCTTTTCGTGTTATAAAACGTTGTTTTAAGACTTTTCAAAATGGAGCTTTTGAAATGTAAGTGACAGTAATACTATTTATTTATATTACTGTTGCAGAAAACCACAGGTTTTTGTTTGATATAGGGTTTAAGTAAATACTTATAAGTTGTTCTAAAATAAATATCATGTATATATTGTGTGATAAAAAGTGCACGTAAAAACAGTGGTGTTTCAACCCTGATCACAATGGTTTTAAACTTTTTAATCGATTTTACCGTTTTTAGTACAATGCAGTTGTCTTTATGTAAGTACAACCAAAGCAGAAGATGATACTAGGGTCCGAAAAGTAAAACCGAAATGATATTAGGAGCTGTACATGGCTGGAACGTGTCAGTAGATCCATGTTGCAAACGGCCTTGCAAGTATTTCGTGCCGGAACGCCTGTACTGGTTATATATGCTATTGACTATTGTAGTTATCTCTCCAGACACATCCCATGCTAAACCATTACACGTTTTTTGTTCATATACTGTTTCATATTGATTTTAAACTTTGAAATGGTTGATTAAGAAGGGAGTATTGCTTAATTTAACTGAATTTTGTCCTCGATTGTATGCAATGATCATGACTGAACTGTTCGGTACAGTTAAGAATATCATTCATTACTGATCGCCTGCCCTTTACTGAGTGTCTTTAAAAAGTAAGATAGTATAGTAAGGAATTATAGGCTACAGTTTTCTTTTGAGGATAGCACTGAAAAACGTTAGTCCTAAGTAAAAACTAGAATTTATAAAGCTCATTCGCAGCCATACTAAAAGATATTTTTATACAATATACAATGTCAAATATTATTTAATATATATAAAAATTTAGGTTTAAAATACTACCAATATCTAAAACCACATATTGATATGTTGTGTAAGGGCAATATATGTGACATCCGTCGTTAACTCGGGAAGCGCTTTTAAAACTGACTTATATATTATTGTATTAATTTATATCTGGATATTAAACTTATCTACATTATAGATTTGGATACACTAATATATTTTAGCTTATAGCTATTCTACTTGCTAAGCTAAGCTAGATACTTCACGAGCCGGGCTTTCAGTGTGGACAGTCTTTGACTCCCCCTTAACGGGACACAAATCTACTTCTGCAGGTTAGCTCCCAGCAGACGCTGGTACTTATTTGCCTACCCGGGAAGGATAGAAAACTGAGTAGCTTAGGTGGAAAAGAAGGTTGCACAAATATTCAAATCTCGACAGAGCCGGGAATCGAACTGGGGACCTTGTGGTCGAAAGGCAGAGATCTTACCAACTGCGCCAACCGTGCGCGCCCTTAAAGTCAGTGTTTTGTTCTTGGGTGATATATTTTATCCTTTTTTGAAATCACAAGTGAACCCTTTATTTATATTACATTCCAACTGCATGATTTCAGCACAAATTGAGTGTACTATCACAATCTTTTCATTAGCCATTCAAAAAGCAGGAACTGTGAGACAAACCAACTAGAGTTCCGTAAAGTTTGATGCACATTGAATTTTTTTCTCACCTTTCTATGAATGACTGTGAAAAATAAATGATTCTTTACTTAGAACTGAGAAGATATGTCAAATGCTAAGAAATAAGGATAAATTAAACTTCATATTGCTGTATTTAGTTTGAAGTTTCGCGTGGTTTCAAAGGAGCATGTTACAGTGGTGGCGGCACAGGAAAATCTCGCCCCCCCTCCCCCATCTCTTCCCACACCAAATTTCCTGCCGCCGCCTCTGATGTAGTACATTTACTCAAGCAACCATTTCTGTAACCATTATTAATCATATAACGTACGCAATATTATACATATCAAACAGATCTACGAGAAAAATATCGAGAGCGCTCGAAATTTCGGGGCAGTGAAAAGTATCGCGTGGTTATATATGATGTCATGAAGACGACTAAACGTCGATATTTTTATGATTACGTTTTTACTGTGGTGTTAGCAAGATTAATCTTCGCGGATATGTCATTTCGAAAGATATGCCTAAAACTAAGAAAAGTTCAGGTTTCTAGGATTTGATATTGAGTTACCGATGCAGCGCCCAACCAAATGAGCTTTGAAACCACACACAAAGTCAAAAAACAAACTAATCTCACTTCACCGGTATCACAGAGGTTAAGGGGTTTCCAAAATCCAATTGAAAAAGCTTTCCACTCTTCTTTTTTTGCAATCATTTCAATTGAGTACATAATTTTGTTCTTTAGGTTGTCATTAAAAACCGGCTTTACTCATTAAAATGTAAAACAATATATTTCTATATTCACTGATAACTTACAAGAAACGTGCGTTGGCCAAGCACAAAAATTCCGTGAGCAATATGATTGGTTGTCTCCTAGTTGTGAGAATTTACAATCTCATGAAAGAAGTTAAAGTATATGTACGCGCTTTGTATGTCGTCTTTCTCTTTGTTAAGATGGAAAATATTTTTATTAAAGGAAAAAAAAAACATGTTTACATGCCTTTATGGTCTGGTGAAAACCGAGGCAACGTTTGAATTCTCGAGCAGGTGAAAACCCTTGACTGCATCTCGGGTTTTCACTAAACAGCTCTCGAATTCTCCCGAACGTTTGCCTCTTTTCACCAGTAACGAAAGCACTTAGAACATTTTTTATTTCCTAAATGGTAGATTCAGTAAAGACTAATGCATGTGTCCGCCTCCAACGTGGCCCTAGCACCTAGTTCAGTGGCTTCGAGTTAGCTACTAGTACGTATGTGCTATCTATATTTGATGTTTATCATTTAAGCTACATCCCACATGCGTTGCGCTTTGATATATAATTTTGTTATGTATTAATTAGTTTAGAATTGGTCAAAACTAATTTTGCTAATGAAAGGAAACTTGGTGTTTACACTATTGTTGTTTTGTTTTTTTCAAAAGTTTCAAAACGTCATTGGCGTGGGGCACTGGTGGGTGTTAAGATAATTGAATAACCTCAATTGGTTTCTATAATTATCTCGTGTACTTCATATATGGTTATATCGTTTAAGTTAACAAGTTAGGAATATGTAAGTGTAAAGGGTTTCCAATTTAACCAAACTTTGAAAATGAAAAGTTTGCTCAATTTTAATAAAGAACGGATTTAGAAATAAGGCGAGATTTATTCGTTTTTTCAAGTGGTCGTTTTGATTGTATGGAGGAACTAGAAACACCAAGTACTGCCATCAAGTAGTAATTACTAGTAGGCGATTTTGCGGTACAAGCACTTGACTTTGAACAATTTGCATAACGGCAGTTTACCTCTGACGTAACAGAGATCTACCATAAATTGGTCTTCAGGTCTGCAGAGATGGTACAATTGGTCGGTGTAGGTCACAGGAAACAGAGGATTGAAGAAAAAGCAGGCGACTTGGTTTTCACGAAAGCAGTAAGTGTCACAAAACAAGCCAAGGAACACAAAACTGTTTATTTTTTGTTTATTTAAGAGCACTTTAAGTACTGCCCTGTTGGTTGTTGTATAGCAATTTATCTACAGTTTTTTTTTGTTTTGATCGAAAGAACAATATCAGGTACTGCAAGTTAACAGCTTTAATCTGTGACAGTACTCTACAGATTTAAAAACTAATATTTGCTCGAAGAGAAAAAGATTCAGTCCTTGCCTATTTAATAGCAAAACTAAAATGTCCAGGGCCCGGTTAGGTTCAGTAGGGAGAATTGATTGACGGAAAAAATGGTGCATTTAAAGCCAGTTAACTAACCCATCAGACTGATGAAAAACTATTTCTCACAATCAAGATATCTGTCGGTTTCTCAAGGGCTGTACTCGGGCGATATCATTCTTGCCATAACTTCATGCACTAAAACTTGATTTTTTGACAATATATCCTGAAACACAAAGTTCTCATGACTTGTACCTTGCACGCATCAGTACCTAACTGATGTTCGTTTGGAAATTGCGATAAAAAATCATTACAAAGAGAGGAAAAGTTTTTAAAAGGTATTACATGATATTTTCATATGAAATGTGAATATGGGTTGGTATAACTCAAGGTTGAAATCTTCATGATTGTGGCTGTAAGTAGTGTATAGAGATAATGTTTCGAGCGTTAGCCCTTTGTTAGAATTGTTTAATTAACAATTTTGTTAACAGAGGGATAACGCTCCATAAAATTGTTAATCTGGTGAGCTATGTAAATCAAACTGTATGAGGTATCTTCTTATTCGTTCCCATACGTAGAAGGCTTTTGTTAAAGAACTTTAGCAACGTGGGTGGTAGCGGTAAAGTACAATAGCCTTAACTTTTGAATACAAAAGTTGCATGTTGGAATTTACTGAGTGTTTTCCTTCGTCTTTACTCATAAGGCTGCAAAACTGAGGAAGGACGCTGAGTCAAATTACACACCTTAGGTCCCTGTTTTATATAATTGAGTCTGAGTATAGTTACGACCGATGCTTCCTTCCCTTATCTCTTTCGCAAGCTTCTGTAGATAAAGCAAATTTGTTTTGCTTCTGCTTTATATCCGGAAACTAAGACCGAATATTGGTAGTGTTTAATTTGAAGTTTTAACAATTACAGCAAAGCTAAGAAGATTTTCAAGCCAAGAAAGAACAACTATGAATAGAAGGTGAGTTTGCTTTATGAGATGTTGGGCAACGACAAATCTAGTGTGAATCAGTTTAGTGATGAAACAAAGACACAAGCCGTGGAAGAAGTAGATTTTGTAATATTCTTTTTGTGTGAAAACTTTGTTGTCTCGGAAAGAAAACCAATATATTGTTCCTATATTAGAAAAAATATTTTACCAGATAATATTTAAACTTTTTATTAGCGCGTTCCAGGACGTAATTTTATGTGAAAATATTTTGATCAGCTCAGTTTCGAATAATACTTTTAATGGCTGAATAAGTAGTCGTTGGATAAAACAAACCTTGGTGGAGTATAGCAAAACAGAAGCTCGTAAAAAATTGCTTTTAATTGGTATTGATGAGACCACTGTGGTTGAATTGCTCTCGATAATTGTAGTTTTGATAGCTCAGTTTGTAAGAATTGCAGGAGTGAACCCCAAGGGGGTACTCACAAAAATTTTGGGTGGGGGTGTGCCGCTGGCCTTCACAAACCTGACCCTATTCTAAACTAGAAATGGCTTGATTTTGATATCCTGTTCTAAACTAGCAAATCGTGATCCTTTCAAGTCAGTTTACATCAAAAAACAACTAAATGGGACAATGGATAGTCTTGGTGTCTGCTTGTTCCAGGAAACTGCACCCATTAGCAAATTAGTTCTAAACAGAAATCAGGCCTGTGAATCACGCAAAAATTCACGTACATCAAAACCCAGTCAAACCAACTCTCACTTGGGAAGAATTGTTGCATCCTGTAGTAAACAGTTTGTAAATATTGCAAAATTTTATACCCTGTTCTAGACAAACATTTCCGTGATTTATACACCCTGTTCTATATTGAATGGTCTGAAAACCATACCCTGAACAGCGGTACATACCCGTATAGTCAGTATATGGGAGTACCTTCCTCCCCGGGGGTTTGAACTCCGTTGAGCCTTTAATATTTCCCACAAAGTATTATCACAACGCTGATGTTACCTTTACCCGCTTTCTCAGCATTTATTGGTGCTACTTCTACCTCTTGCAAACAGTAAATAGCCATGGTTATACCAAAAAGTTTCAAGAGCCAATCTAGAGCTTATGGCTTGAAAAATGATACCATTCATTGACTATTCGTTGAATAAACTATGTTTGTTAAAATATGTAAGCATACATTTGATCCAACATATAAAAGTAATAAATTAAGAAAGGCAAAACTTGAAAAATGTCTAACGTACACTGATATATTGCAAAAACATATTAAAAAAATTAGACCATGGAAGCCGAAGGGACCATTTACTTACAGTCGATGAGCCAGAAAGGTCTAGCTTGTTGCCAACTACAAAAATGAGTAGTGGCCTGGGTACTAAGATGGCCGCGTGAGATTGGACAAATCCTTTGGGTAGACAGCTTCAGAGTCGAAATTGGTGGAGAGCGATTAACTGTTTATTTTATTTATTATTAATTTATTTATTTTGAACCAAAGTTTACAAATATAGTTTACAAATGTTGCTGGTACCGCAGGTAGTGTAGCTAATCTAGGCGAAGCAGCATAACTAAACTAAGGAAAAACTTATTATAAAAAATAAAAGAACGGGTAACTGGTTAAGTTTTTGGCCTTTTCGATTCATCCAAAATACTATTGCTATTAATGTTGATTCTTAAAAACGACATGTTGATTCATTGAGTTAAGCAATGCTGTCAACCCAAACAAGTTACCCAGGCCTGCGCGGTCATTTTAGTTCCCAGTTTTACTCATTTTTTAGTGAACATTGTTTTATTAACACTCAAATAAGTATATACTTCATGCCATTATGCCATATAGTCGGCCTCCATTTTCTGAAACTAGTTATAGGCTCCTGGTGAAACTAAATAAGTATAAGAAGTTTATTTTCTTTTTGTTCTCTGGATATTTATTTAAAGTTCACAGCTGCTGCGCAAGTATACATAGTATATTTGTATTGATTTTAAAATGTTAAGAGCTCTTTATTGGTTAATATCTTGGCGGTAAATTATTTTACTCTTGGTACCAATAATATTTTTGCCAATTACAGTTGATACTGCGTGTGTATTTCATTTACTTCAAATACGATGAATCTATTAATAATAATGATGATAATAATAATAATAATAATAATAATAATAATAATAATAATAATAATGATAATAATGTGGCATTTGTATAGCGCCATATACACTAACTGCTCTATGGCGCTTCACAATTCTACAGTTAAAAGATATTTTATCTAAAAATTACAAATAATATTTCTTGAAAAGAAAAGTCTTTAATTTACATTTAAAAAGAGTGATCGATCCGCTATCCTTGTGTCGAGGGGCAGGGCATTCCAGAGCTTTGGTGCTGCAACTGAAAATGCCCTGTCCCCATAGGTCCTTTGATTTGACCAAGGGATCGTCCGAAGACTCCATTAGTTTTGTTGTTTCAAGCAAGGCTAATTTAGATTTAATGTAATGCTTAAAATATCCATCTTATCAGTGTAATTTAGCTTAAAAAGAGAAGATACGAATAAAAGTATTGTTTTTTGATAGTTCTGTGGCGATTCTCTTGGCCATCTTGGCCATCTTGGTAGCATCGCACAAATCCGAGAGTACATCGTTACCACTACCAGATCTGGAGGATGTCCTACTTGAAGTTGGAAACAGTCACCACGATGTTGCTTATAAAGAACAAAACAAAGCCAAGGAAAAAATATCCCAAGTGATGCAAGATTTTATCAAAGCACATCAGGATTTTCACAAAATCAAAAATGAAAAAGAAGACTTAAATGATGATATTACTTCCCAAAATGAAGACGTAGAACAAGAACTCAAAGCAGATAAGAATAATAGTGATAGTAGTGAAAGATCTTCACAGAAACGTATGGAGGATCTTGATGTCTCTAAATCAGATCTTCGAAGAATGTTTGCCGAGGCAGAAGACGAAGTTCAAAGAGATGCTCCAGAGAAACACGAAAGCCAGTCGAGCTCATTCCGCCACACAGGTCACCAGACACTTCATTATGGTGCCAGGTATGATCCTGAGGCAGAGAAAATAACCCGTGAAGCGTTAGTGTCGGAGAAAGTTATGGATAAGTTAGCGAAGAAGTTGGGGTAAGTCAAGGGTTCAATATCTAAATTTATTTTTCATAGTCGTGCTAATATAGCAAAACAACAATACGTCGTTTTTCTATTAAGAACAAATTTCATAAGAACAGTGAGGCTCAAATCTCCTGAAAAATGAGAAGAAATTAAGAACAATCTGAGGGTGCGGAAATGAAAATGTTAAGAAAAAAAACCCTTGAATAACATACGTAAAGTAATATCTTTTTATAAACTGAAATACTGAAGATACTGTCTGCCTCAAATCACAAGAAAAAAAGAGCATACAAGAGCATCTAAGGAAGTTATAGTTCATTTTCAGAATTTAATAATATTAGACGATCGAAAACAAAATAAGAGCATTTTGAGCCTCAAGTTGCAGTGAAAATAAGACATTAAGCCTGAGAAAAATTTTACTGGTTCTTAAAAAATGTGTACTGCTTAAATATAGACTGCATGTGATGAATACGGTATACAAAATGCCGCATCACGTAGGATCTGAAAAGATCACCCTGCCACGGAATGTATGAAACACAGAGTAAAATAAAATGACTGACTGGAAAGTTTTCCAGCCATTCATTTTATTGTACTGCTTAAGACCGAATTTCTTCAAAAAGGTAAAGGAGACGCAAGAGATCTCCAAGTTCTTGCTTCACAAGAATGTGGAACAGACATATAAAAGACTAAAATCCTTCTTACACGAGAAGATTTCCTTAACAAGGGAATATTGTTTTTTCATGCATTTTTATTAAGTTCAAAAAGGTGAAGTGATAATATGAATTTCCGGTTTCTCAAACAAATCACATACCATATCTTAGATGTAGCCGCTAACTTCAACCAAAAATATTTTGTTATCTTCAGCTATACTTTTTCCGGCTTGCGAGCAGTTCCAGAGCCATAATCCTTTGCGGGCTTTCGGGCAAACGTTTGCAGGCTGAATCACTTTGAATCGAGGCAGCGTGGCTTAGTGGTCAGAGTTGGGAATTTGAATGCGGGAGACCCGGGTTTAAATCCCCGACTGGGACAAGTGAATGAATTTGTCTTCGGTGATCCCAGGGGGAAATTCACCACGTTTTGTAAACGGCCAACTGGTTTGCCTCCTACCAGTTGGGATTCTTAACTGGGAGAGAGGGTTTTTAAGATATAACTCTGAAAAGCCCCTTTAGGGGAGATGTCATTACGTTTTTTTTTCTTTTTTTCTTTTTTTTTCTAATCGAAATTTTTCTGGCAGACAGAGCTATTTCTCTTTCTTACTTTCTCTACGCGTGGTTTCTCTTATGCCTCCTCGGGTTTTGGCCTGCGGGATCAATAATCCCAAATTCGTCTATTAGCGTTAGTGCGATTATTTCTGATACAAAACAAACAACTGGGCTGGGTTGTTCAAAAGCTGGTTAACTTTAACCCTGGGTTAAGCGAAACATCAAGGAGCAATTTCTTCTTTAAGAAAAGGTAAACGATTCTTTTAAAACACTGATTAGATTATCTTAGGAAAAAACT
>JAOBBB020167521.1:0-12264 GCA_025331005.2 Zoanthus gigantus
CAAAATTCTTCCCACTCAAATACTTCTTTCAACTCCTTCACTATTCGCCAAAATTTAGGGTAGAGAGTGGCCTTAAATTACACACCGCTTCGTAATATAAGAAGGTCACTGGCAGAGTTTTGGCTTTCACAAATAAAGGAATTGCGTGATCTTTTCTGTCTACATAAATTAAGTGCATAAAGAGGGTTTTGTTCGGAACCTTTAGTTTTCTCTGTGTGTAACGGAGATTGACTTAAACAAAAGAAAAGTCTTGTTCAAAACTTATGAGCTTTCTGGGCAACCAGCAATCTCGAGGCCATCCCAAACACGGAATTTTTGTATTGTTTAGGGATTGGTCGAGGGTGGCGGAGGATATTTTGAGGGGCCAAGAATGATTTTGGGTTTGATATGGAAGGGGGAAACATTTCCAAATATTGCTTAAATATATTAAGGAAAGCACCAATGAAGGACCTATGTTCCACCTAGGAACGAAGAAGGGCAAGAGAAAAAGAGATATTAAGGTGGTGTACACGATCCAACTTTTAACGCGACTTTTTTTAACGAGTTTACTGTCGTGTAACATGGTACCGGAGCCAACTTTTCGTACAATGTTTTGTTCAGCAACGCCTTGCGAGGTTTTGAAATGGTTTCAAAAACCTTTAACACACGAATTTTGAGAAAGTTGGCTCGTGTAACAGGGTCACGGTCGATTTTTTGCGCAATGCCTTCCCAGAAACCAATTCAGATCTAACTTGAGAGCGAGGTCAAACAAACAAGATGGCGGCCATGCAAACAAGTAGTAGACAAAGTGATTTCGAATGATGAATAGCCGCTAGAACAGCCTCGACTTTACGATGACGAAAGATTAAGTTGATAGAGCTCCTGAAAGGGAAAACATTCCTATGGTCGAACGAGAAAACTGGTAATAAAGACGACAAACAGGCCGCACTGTCCGAGCTTGAGGCGGCCATTTGATCAAGAAATATAACAAATGCTACTTTTTGGCGATCACTTAGTCCCCAATGCTGGACCGCCGCCATCTTGTTTGTTGTGATCGTCCGGATGCGCAGAAATTTGGTACGATAGATGTTGCGAGAAAAATCGGATCATGTAACATATTACGCAAACTTTTAACGCAACATCGTTGCGCGAAAAGTCGCGCTAAAAGTTGGATCGTGTAACACCATCTTTAAGGAAGGGAACTCATGAAAATTTAACACAAAGGAACTCAAATTTCAATGATTAGTCTGAAAAAATATCCATATCTTCTGTATCAACATGAAGGGATGTTTGAAACTAAAAGAGTCAGAAAGGATTCCTGTCAGATCTCTAGGCATGTCATTTCCAACGAATTACTTGGCTCAGATCAAAACAAAGATACATAAATGCAGGAGGAAGGGAGAACAAAAGGAAGCCCGGCAGGAAGAAATATCCGGTAGATGATGACATGGAAATGGATCGGGGGGGGGGGGGCGTGCTCCCCTCTCAAATGTTTTTACCTTAACTTTTGTGGTTACAATAAGTATCTCTGGCTAAAAAGGATTTTGTGAAATACAAAAATATCCCAACGTTTCTACAAAGTTACTTGTCTTCTTCACGGGAAGTAAAAAGAATATGCAAATGACGTAGTTAAATAGGATTTAGTTCGATCAAAATTTTACATATCATTGTTTAGCTGTCATTTAGATGTATATTTCTTTGTTTCTCTTGAACCATAAGACGGAGGTATTCGAGCGGCGAATTCGCACCATCGTCTTGGTTCATGGAATTTGGTTCGAAATTGATCTCCCACGCTTCCATTATCTTTCTTTGTTTCCATTTGTCACACATGCGAAATAACTTGTAATCGTCCCAGGAGATATCCTGTCCGGTTTTAGCATGGTGTTCGGCTAAAGCAGATTTCTTTGTATCTAAGTGAACAACGGTCTTCTGATGTTCTTTCATTCTTGTTTCAAATTTTCGCTTAGTTTCACCTGTGTATGTTTTTTCGCATTTTTTGCAAGGGATCCCGTAGATTGCACCTCGAATTTCTTCTTATATCAGTGGATCTTTTGGTTTTGGGAACAAACTGCCGATTGTGTTAATAGGTTTCAGAGCAACCTTCACTCCGTGTTGGTCCAGTAATCTTTTAATTTTTTCCGAGGTCCCTTTAACGTAGGGCAGGGTGCTGAAACCCCTGTGTTCTCCGCGTGTAGTTTCTGGATGTGTTCTCTATTGTGATGTTTTTAGGATGAAGAGCTTAGGGTAGCCGTTATTTTGTAAAGTAGATATAACGCGCTGTGTTTCTTTCTTTCGATCTTTCGTGGTGGTTGGCAGTCTGTCAGAGAGCGCGGTCCATTAATAATTTGACCACAGCTCTCTTGTGTGCAGGTGGATGATGGGAATCATATGGTAAATATCTGTCGGTGTGCGTTGGTTTAGGATAGACATAGTATGCCTCCATGGACTGGGGCAGAGTCCAATGAGCCACAAACCTAGACATATAATGTACAAATTGACAAATTTTCAGTTATTGACAATGAATATCTGTAGAGTAAGGTGATGATGATAAGAATGAAAAGGAAAGAGATGTGATGATAGTGGTGCCTATATCAATTATGGTGACAAAGAAGGCATTAGGCGGTTACAACGATGGTTATGATGATAGTAATGATTGTAGTGAAAAATTCTAAACTTTAAATTGTGCTAAATCTGATAAGTTACAACCCATTTTTAGTATCTTGTATACAATAAATCAATATCAATCAATCCAATTTTGATCTGGGTTTATGCCCTTAAAATTAATGGGGGTGGCCACATTTACCCCACTCTAACAGCAATCTCTCCAATGCCCACTCTCCATCTCACTCAATTCTTGAGGCATCCTCCTTCTCCAAACCAACACTCTTGCTCTCCTTCTCCACTTGGGTCTTCCACGTCTTCTTTGGTCGTCCTTGCTTCAAGCCCTTCACTTTAAACTTCAACACTTTTCTCAAAACATGCCCATCATCTCTCCTCAACACATGCCCGTACACCATATCACTCCATTCACCTTTGCCATCTGAACTACTGTTTCCTTTAATCCAACATTTCCATTAGGTCCTCTGTCCTCTTTTTTCTCCATCTCCATATACATTAAGCAGAATTTTATTATGACATTTCCAGTAACCTGACTGAGGCCTTGTCAACTCCCATGC
The DNA here is from genome assembly GCA_025331005.2 of Zoanthus gigantus. Classification (NCBI taxonomy): domain Eukaryota; kingdom Metazoa; phylum Cnidaria; class Anthozoa; order Zoantharia; family Zoanthidae; genus Zoanthus; species Zoanthus gigantus. Next base: position 3,156 of record JAOBBB020167521.1, read on the forward strand.
CAAAGCTGACTGTTGCAACAATGACTGAAAGTTCTCCTTCCATCCACTTCCTCTGGGTATCCTCTCTTTTTTCTGAGTTAAGACCTGGAAGACGTTGGGAAAGAAAAAAGGTTTACAGAGCTGAATTTCATCACTGACAGCATTTTTTAAAAAATTTCTACAAATACAGCAAACATTAACATTTTCTTTAGCCACTGTCATTACCAGATTCATTGTCATGATCATAAACATTATCATTATCATTAACATCATAACTATTGCTAAGTATAATGAATTAATATATTTACATTATATATATTAGTTATTTATAAGCTTTAGTCTGAAGGGCTTGAACATCCAACAGGGCATAGCTCCAGATTAAGTGATTCAGTAAGACAGTAGCTGCCGGTACATTCAGGACTATTATCACCTTTGCCTCACCTAATATTAATTACCAGCAATTATCACAATCATTGCCATCATCATAACACAGGGGTTTCATTAAGGTTTGGAGGAGGAGGGCATTTAGATTTGGCACCCGGGCAAAGTTTATGCAAAGCCTAAAAATTTTAAAATTCTATAATTGAAGAGATGTTGAAATCAGCCGGGCAAATAAAGCCGTCCTCACAGCCGGTCGATTTTCCAGGTGAGTGGCCCTTAATGAAACCCCTGATAACTATCACCAGCATCATCATCATCACCAGATGTCATCATATCACCATAATTATCACCATCAGCATCTTCATCATTATCATCATCATCACCATCATCATCACCTCCATCATCATCATCATCATCATCATCATCATCATCATTATCACTATTACCTTAATCCTCAAAATTATTCATTTCTTCATCAATTCCTCTTCCCCATAATTAGTATTATCAATAAGAATGTTGTTACACCATCTGCATCATCATCTAATTAATTTTGTGCTACATTATCATAATTACCAATACCATAAACACCAATACCTCTTCCTCTTATTTCAGCTTATCATAATCATGATTAGTATGACTATCACTGTCACTACCATGCTACATATATTTATATATACATAAATGGTGAGGTTAGTGTTATACAAGTTACAAAGACCCATGGTTTTAATTAATCAACTGAGAGACAATGTTTTAGGTTTAAAAAATAAAAAACAATACATAATAATATGTAAATTAATAATAAAATTTTAACTGAATAACAAAAATGAAAAAGAAACTATTTTTTTAAAAAAAAAATCCGAAGTAAACAAAAATTTTGAAAGTCTTCCTCTTCAAAAATTTTATCAAATAGATATTTTGTCTTAACCTACCTCAAGTAAAGTATGAAGCTTTTGAACACACATGTATTAACTGTGACCAAATCAGACTGTTCCATATCTAACTGATGGGTTAAAGTGTTTTCTGTTGCTGTTATTAACTCACTTTGTTTCTTTTATATGTTTACAAAAAAAATAAAGTCATCTTGGTCAGAATAAAACTTAATACCACAAACCTGCATGATATGGGGCAGCACTGATTCCCTTTCTTGAAAGCCTGGATGCAACCTCTTGACATGCATCTCGAGTTCGACAGTAAACAATACCACAACCCTATGCAAACACAAACATCTTGAATCAATTTTTTCAACAACTTTAAAGCCTGATTTCTGCAAGGTGATGCAAAAAACTGAGGGTCCCAATTGTGGTTGGCAGAGTTGGTAAGTTGGGCTTATGTCACAAGATTCCAGGTTCAATCCCCAGCTCTGCCAATTAAGATTTAAACATTTGTATGACATTCTTTTCTGCCAAACTAACACAGTTTTAAATCCTTCTGGGATAGGTTAAAGAATACCAGATGTGCAAGAAGGGGGGGAGGGTGGTGATGACTATGGAGTTGACGAGGGTCCTGGATTGGTAGTAAATGGAGGCATGTTGGAGAAAGTAGAACAGTTTTGCTACTTGAGAGATGTGCTAGACTGTGAAGGAGGAATGGAGAGAGCAGTGCAAGCGAGAGAATATATGGAGAAAATGCGAGAAATAGCCAGCTTATTGGTAAACCATAGCATGGGACTGAGGACTAGTGGAAGGGTACAGTATTTGAAGCTTGTGTGAGATCAGCTTTACTGTATGAAGCAGAAACATGGGCAGTGACAAGCAGATTGGTGGGTGTCCTCAGAGCTTTCAGAAAAAGCTGGTGATTGCTGGAGCTCCGCCGGCTACTTTACGTTTCATTGCCAGCTACTTTTTCCTGATGTGAGGTATAAATAGTCCAACAATTTGGTAATTTTGCCAAATACAAGAGTACTTTGTTTTGGAGTTGCATTTGTTTTGCTTAACAAAATCCCTTAAAATGTTCATGAGATGATGGGTGTCACATCCGGTTCTTCTCTGTTCACAGCCACCTACTTTTTTGTAGAAACCGTTTACTTCAAAACATTCTGAAAGCCCTGTGTTCTATGTAGATGTGATTGCAGGATGCCGAGATACATGGCAGGAGTGAGGTGGCAACTAAGACGGGAAGTCTAGTAATGAGGTGAGTTAAGGCCTTTCTGTTAAATCGAGGCAGAGAAGACTGAGATGGTTTGGACATGTGAAAAGGGTAAAAGGGGGGGGGTGTGTTAGGTGAGGTAGGGGAGGTGAGAGTTGGGGGGCGACAGCCAGCAGGAAGGCCTAGGAAAATGTAGAGTGATTGTGTGATGGAGGATATGAACTTGTTGGGAGTGGGCAAGCATGTGACGCTGGATCGATGGATGTGCAGTCACCACCCATCCAGCCCCATTCTAGATGGGAAAATGTGGACCTTGAACAAGAATGATGATGGTTGCTCAAATAACTAAGCATTCACTTTAGCAAATATAACAAATACTTTATTTAACGTCAATTGTGGAGGAAGTGGTTGTCCATGGATTCTTCCTAGCTAGAGGCTAACATTTAATTGCTTGACTGCTCAGATCTTGGTGTGAAAGTTAAATTTGCAGAGGGAGGAAAACTGGAGTAGCCAGACTGAGATCGACAAATCTCAGCCCACAGCATGCTGAACCTGGGAATTGATCCCAGGCAGTAGAGGTTGCTAGACACAACTGAGAACCACTATGCCAACCTGAATCCCCAAAACCTAACTCATACTGTGTAACTTGACTGTGATTTGTGACTCAATAGCACAAAAAAACAGCTCATCTCGATCATTCTGCTTTGCTACAAGCCTGCCAAATAATTATCACTAATGCCTAGAGAACACTAGGTAGGTGTGGTTGTTGCAGTTGGTAAGATCTCTGCCTTCCAACCGCAAGGTCCCCAGTTCGATCCCTAGTGCTGCTAAGATTTGAACTGATTTGTGTGACTTTCTTTCCTGCCTAAGCTAACTCAGCTTTCCATCCTTCCTGGGTAGGTAAATGAGTACCACCGTCTGCTGGGTAATAATAATAATAATAATAATAAATGGAATATTTACCCAAGATAACCCTTCAGTACAAAGTACTGTTATCAATGTGGTCCTGCTGACTAAGAATTATAAAGACTAATAATAACAATTACACATAAGCAAAAAATGCACTAAGTTAAAAACCAAATTATAATAGAAATTACAAGTAGTGATCATCCAAAGCTTTCCTAAATAAAACTCTAGAGTTATTATTTCTTAAACTTATAACGGCAATGAATTAAAAATTGAAGCACCTAAAAAATAAAAACAAAATCCAGTTTGACCTTTGGTAGTTTTACTATTTTCCTATTGTTTCTAGTATTTAAAGCATTATGATGTAATCGTTGAAAGTAATCTTTCAGGTACTAACCTGCGATGGATTAGTTTCCCATCCAGGGGGAGTCAAAGACTCTCATCCACTTAACACTACAGAAACAGGAGATAAGTGCCAGCTCCATGGGCCGCTAGGCTCGTAAAGGATTTAGCTTTTAGTTAGAGAACCCTGAATCATTCTGCATGGTGGTTGTACCACATGTAGTCCAAAACTTCAAAATATTTAAATAACCAAAATGGTTTGGGAAGTCTGTGCCAATTATGCAAGTCATGTTTAAAATTTATTTATCAATTACCTGATGTGCAATTATTTAACCCTTGGACGACCAAGCTATTTCTTGTAACAAATTAACCCAAGGGAAGGAGTCATTTAAAACCCCCATGAAACTTTTTTCCAGAAGAGCTTTGGCAACCAATTACTGTAACATAATATAGATGACAAAATCTTACCTTTTCTTCTTCTGTATTACTATCAACAAGGCTTTCACTGACAAATTCCTTGAGTACTGCATATGGGTCATCAAGTAATTCTTTGAACCTTGTGAACAAAGTAAGGGTCTAAAATTAACTTTTGAAAGGGGTCATCAGAGGGACAACCATGTTTTAGGATTTAGTCATCCAGAAAAAAATTTGGTTGTCCCCACTTCCCACCCACAACAGGAAAATTAAGACTAAATAAGTACACTGTCTTTGTACTTGTTACATTAGCCGATGTTAATTAATAAATTAATTAACATCATGTTAATTAATAAATTAATTAACATCATGTTCAGCAACATAAAAATCGTGCTGTGTTTTCTTTCATCTTACTATTTTTCAGAGTTAAAACAGGAGAAAATTATTATAGAATCCATCACTTAAGGAAAAAAAAAATTTTCAAAAAAAAATCAGATTGTCAGTGGGTATTAGTCATCTCTAACGACCAGATGACCACTAACTTCGGACCTTGAAATAATCAGCCTGGTTTAAATTTTTTGTATCTACAGAACTATATTTAACATTTACATCTCGAGGACAAAGGGAAAAGTTATATAACAAGTGATGTCAAAAGTCTTTTTGTGGCCCAATAGGTTTTTTAATTAAAATCAATATAATATGGTGTTACGACCAAAGAAAATGTGGAAGACGCAAGTGGAGAAGTAGAGCAAGAGTGTTGGTTTGGAGAAGGAGGATGTCATGAATCGAGCGAGATGGAGAGTGCCAGTTGGAGAGATTGCTGTTAGAGTGGGGTAAATCTGGCCACCCCTGTTTACAGGGTTAAACCTGGATCAAAATTGGATTGGACACCCATGCACACAGCTGAAATCTGAAAAAATTTTTTTACCCATTTTCTGTTGTACTATAGGTTACCAAAAACCCTAATGATTGGTAAACAACTAGAACAACTGCATTTTCTGTTGCATTTATTTATTTAAAAGTTCCATGCAAATAGTTGGAAAGAGCATTTCTGAGACCCTAAATTTCCAAATTCAATGCTCCCAGTTTCTGCACTGTGTATACACCTTCAAAAGCTGACGCTAAGCCCCTGTATTAGGGCAGAGCTCCACCATCCAGGCTCCACATTGTCTTATACTTACCACGTTAATATTCTGACTCATGGTGAACTATTTTCACATCTGTAAAACATTAGCAATAATACAGTACAAAACTAATAATGAAACTTGAAAAAAAAAACAATGTTATGTTCAACTTTGTGACAACATACTTACCTAACATCATAAAAAATATTTGGTCTATGACATTTAGTTTTGAAAATAATGACAGGTTTATGCAAGCCAAGCTGTTCTAAAATGTCACGCTGTACATGAGGAGTGGCAGTTGCTGTACATGCTACCCATGGCACTTTATCAAACTGCTTTCGCAAATGCCCCAGTTTCAGATAATCAGGTCTAAAATCATGTCCCCATTCCGAAACACAATGGGCCTCATCAACAACAAAATACGACACCAGTTCTCGTTTTTTCAGGGATTCCAAAGCTTTTGCAAATCCTGGTGATTTAGCGGCAAGTTCAGGAGTAATATACAAGAGTTTAGTATTTGGCTTCAGTCGTCTCAGGTCCTCTAATATTCTTTTTCTTTCAGAAGACGAAAGTCTTGAGTTTAAGGTTTCAACTGGTATCCTAAGTTTTTTTAGGTGGTTTACTTGGTCTTGTATTAAGGCAATAAGAGGTGAAAAGATAATGGTAATTCCACTGGCAAGGATGGCAGGAAGTTGATAGCATAATGATTTTCCAGCTCCAGTTGGCATAGAAATGAATACATCTTGCTTGCCTGTAAGCATATTGTAAAATAGTTTAATTTTTTTATTACAACAAGACCAATTCAATTTCCTGTTTTACATACCAACCTGCTGAACTTAATTTTTCAAAAATTGAAAAAAATATCTATCTGAAGATTAAAAGATATTTCCCTGCTTGTACTTATTTCAAGCTCAAATCATAGATGGTACGATTGAAAATTATGTGACAGGAAATACAATGACATATATGTACCAAGTATTGAACTAAACAGCAAATTTTTGTATTTTTATTTTTTCCCCCTTCCAATCTTGAGCTTTTGGCCTAAATATTCATAAAACAGATATTTAAGTTGGTCAGCCTAATGGATAATTCCTAAAATTATAATGTACTGTAGACTGAAGTCAAAAGATAATTCAAGCCAAGCCAAGTTTTTATCTGTTCCTGTATCTACTGTACAGTAAAATCAAAATTTGGATATGCTGTCAAGAAAACTTTATAAGCTTCTTTTACAATCACATGCAAAGTGTATTTCCCACTGTTTTGGTGGGCCAGAAGTCTTGTGACCTGTGACCCTGACAAAACAATGGGAAACAACACCTATGAATGATTATGAATCGAAAAGACCACGACTCTGTACTCTGCCATCTCACCAGTCTTGCATCATTGCTTGGCTGGCTAGTTGGCAAAATATACTATCAACAATAAAATATAAATTCTATTATATATGTTTCTGAAACTCTTATTTTGCAGGTGGTTACAAATTTCTTCACTGTCAGGACTTTGTCAGATTTTTAGATACCAAGCATAAAATAATATAGCTTTTTATTTTTTGACATTAAGAAAATTCCACTAAACACCCATGCAAAAATAGACTATTTTTTTTAAATCCAATTTTGATCTGGTATTATCACCGTAAATGGGAGTGGCCGGATTTACCCCACTCTAACAGCAATCTCTTCAATGCCCACTCTCCATCTCACTTGATTCAAGGCATCCTCAATCTCCAAACCAACACTCTTGCTCTCCTTCTCCACTTACATCTTCAACATCTTCTTTGGTCATCCTCATTTTCTCTTGCCCTTCACTTCAAACTCCAACACTTTTCTCAAAACATGCCTATCATCCCTCCTCAACACATGCCCATACCATCTCACTCCATTCACCTTTGCCATCTGAACCACTGTTTCCTTCATCAGACTATTGGAAATATTTTTTGGACTTGCCTTTCAAAACAACATCAAAAGACCTGAAGAAGGCAACCTAAGTATTGCCAAAACTTTGTTGAAAAATTAAAAAAAAAACTATGCAGATTGTCCAAAAATCCAACAAGGCCAATGAAGAAAAAAATATATATTAAAACAAATATTATTATAAAACCCATGCAAAATGACTGGGTCAGCGGAATATGATGGCGGACGGACGCGTTCATGTAAGCTCCGACTAAATATCTATTTTCTGCAACCTTGGCTTGATAGATGTGACCAATTTAACAATGTAACATTCGAAGATCACTGAGAGAGAACTAAGTTAAATCAAAAGCAAACTAATCTACAACTCAATAACTGCTTCGCTCACGATTGCGCAACTTGGCGGGAAATTCAAGATGACAACCCGTCAACTCACTCAGCAAGTAACGGACATTATTATGGGTGACTGTAATTTAATCAAGGTTATCGCAGAAGCCGTATCGTCGCTTATCGTGGAGAAAATCGCAGGGAGCGACGAAATTATTGAAAAAGTATCAAACTCCATCGCAGAACAACCGAACTTCATGAACTCCATCACCACCAAGCTCCAAGCAGAAAGCCACAGACTGTATGACGAGCTTCAAGCAAAAAATTCTGAACTTGAATTACGAATAGACGAGCTTGAACAGTACAGTCGAAGAAATTGCCTCGTCCTCCATGGGATCGTGGAATCCCAATACGCTAAGGAAAACACGGACGATCTGGTGCTAGAAATAGTACGAAAGAAGCTCGATCTTGAAATATCTGCTACAGACCTTGACAGGTCTCACAGAATAGGTCGTGGCCGTAATACTAGCTACGCGGAGGCAGCAAGCGAAAAAAGAAAAAAACCAAGGCCTATTATAGTCAAATTCGTCTCTTACAAAGTACGAGCTGAAGTGTTTAGAAGAAAACGGAAACTCAAGGGATCTGGTGTAAGAATAACAGAAAGCTTGACTAAAAAGCGGATGGAACTATACAACTCCGTCTTGAACGATTCGAATGTTAAAACAGCCTGGACCCTCGATGGAAGGATAATTGCTCTTAAAAATGATGAAAGGAAAGTAAGCCTTGAATCCTTTAATGATCTATATAAACTATAACGAACCAATGATAGTGGTATGTTCTTTCTCTTCATGATCTTAATAACTATAATTAAGCAGCTGTATATATTTGTTATTGTTTATTTTCTTTCGGTCAAGCCAACGAAGCAGTTTTGATACTCTGAACTTTTGTTACTTCTTTTTTCCCCCGGCGAATCTGAAAAATTTTCTGAAATTTACACTTTGTCTTGTATCTTGCATTTTAAATTACACTTTGTCTTGCATTTTGCGAATCTGCAAAATTTTTTGAAATTTACATTTTGTCTTGTATCTTGTATTTTAAATTACATTTTGTCTTGCATTTGCGAATCAGCAAAATTTTCTGAAATTTACATTTTGTCTTGTATCTTGTATTTTAAATTACATTTTGTCTTGCATTTTGCGAATCTAAAATATTTTCTGAAATTTACATTTTGTCTTGTATTTAAACTATTGTTATTTCTTTTTATTGTGTCTTTTGCTATATCCTGTATTCGTCTTATCTATTGTTTCTCCGGCTAATAATTTACATTTTACTGTGCAATTTTTGATATAGTTAATTAGTTTTGTTGTTGTTGTTGTTTCTTTGTCTTATGGAAGCTTGTCCTTATTGTCCAGAATTTGATAGCAGAAATTGTCAGGAAAAGACTAAAGAATTTAGAAACTTGCCATTCCTTAATATTTCTTCACCGGTTTCAAATATACCTCACCTCACAAATTCGGATATCGATTTACACATGCCCGCCGAGCATAATTTTGGCTATTACACCACTCACGAGTTTCATAGTAACAGTGACATTATTGAATGCTCATCAAACTCACACGGTTTCTCAGCATTACACTGTAATAT
>JAOBBB020167615.1:0-12264 GCA_025331005.2 Zoanthus gigantus
TACTAAAAATATTGGATAATAAAAAATCAAATCTAATGCTCACAAATGTTGCATTTGCATAATGTTCCACTGGTAAGTTTAGCTTTTTAATAGCGTTTTTAAAACTACTGATAAGCTCAAGATGTTTAAGTTCAGTGGGAAGATTGTTCCACATGCGAGTCACCAAATAAGTGAATGATCTGTGTGTCCATTTACTGTTCGATGTAGGTTGTGCTAATCTGAGGGGCACCCCTCTTAAATTATAGCGACGTTGTTGAATTTGAAACAGTTCCTTGATGTAATTCGGGCCACTCGTAGAGGCATAGGCTTGGTGAACCAGGGACAGAGAATAACACGACCGACGACGTTCAAGAGATTGTAACTTGCCCAAGTGTAAGGCATCGTCGAAGGAACAATCGTGAGGCAATTTCAAAACGGATCTTAAGCCAAAACAATTTGCTTTCTCAAGCTTATCACGCAAACCATTCGTAACTCCAAGTAATAAAGGGCTACAATATTCAAAATGTGGTAGAATAAAGGCCTTGTATAGCTTCGTGGCAGTATTGATGGAGATTAAATTTTTAATGCGTCTGATAGCAGATAGCTTAGCGTATACTTTGTTGAGTGTATTCTTAATATGGACATTCATTGTTAGAGAACTGTCAATAGTAACGCCAAGTAAATCTAGGCACTCTTTCTGTTCAATAATCTTGTTCTTGATCTTGAAGGAGGGTGTGAAATCATTGTTACCAAAGGTGATAGCTTTTGTCTTACTGGTATTGATAGACAAATAATTGATAGAAAGCCAGTCGGTAATGCAAGCAAGGTCTTGGTTGATCTTTATTTCCAAGATATTTGGAGATGGGTCACTGGAATACAGAGTTGTATCATCGGCGTAAAACCTTAAAGATGAGTTATCGCAGAAAAAGGTAATGTCATTAATAAAAATATTGAAGAAGAGCGGGCCCAGTTGGCTACCCTGTGGCACACCGCTTTTAACAGATCTCCAATCAGAAAAATGGCCGCTAAGTTTAACTCTTTGTAGACGGTGGTGATATTGATTGGCCCGTTTTATAAGGTTAACTCTTTGTTCTTTTTGCTAACAGCAGCGTGGTAATTCCGTTCTCAGGCCTTTTCCCTATAAAGTGGGTAGGGAGAGCCTTGGGAACAAGTTTGCCGATGTAAGAAACACAGTAAGGAGCTTAAGAAAACAAGACGGGAGCAGTGACAACGGCAGTTGTGAAAAATATAATTTCTCATTTAGTTTCTTTCTGTTTTGTTCATTGATAAAGTTTCCATTTCGACTTTGCACGAGGTTCAGCATCGAAGGCAAACAAAGATTGAAAAATTTTGATGTTTGACGTTTACGTTGCCCACAGAACCCCAAACTGAGGGAGCTTTCGGCGGCGTATCGGTGAAGACGGCGGTGAGCAGATTTTCATCTGGCTACATTCCAGAGCGCATTTTAGTGTTCAATAATTAAGGAAATTGTTTTGCGATTCCCGTCGCCGTTGTTGTCCTTGTATCTTAAACCCACTAATGCCGTAACTTAGCAACGTGGTCGCACTGAACAAAATGTTCAAAAAAACGCAAACAATTATTTTCGTTATTGAAGTACTTTGGAAATGTTTTTTATGCACTAAAACGTTGTGGTTTACACACATGAAACGCAGTTGATATTTATCAGGTGAAAAGACATTAAGTTTTTATTAATTAACGTCCTTGAGTCACAATACTGTAAACAAATAAAAGTCCGTGTACTGGAAATATACACGGAAAACTACTTGAGTACAACATTAAAATGACTTTGTTAGCCATTTTCCAGTTATTGTTTTGTGTTCGTTAACACTTCATAGTTTTTATACATGTATGTCCACACTTTTACAATGATTCAAAACTTAACAGCTTCCTTGCAACTATTACAAAATGTTGGTAAATAATGCTATTATCTTTGTGAACAGTCCAAATCTCTGTCAAGTAACATATGAACGAGCGAGTATATTAATAAATCGAGGCCTTGTTCCTCAGTGGATAACTACAACTTTTTTTCCAAAAGCACTATTGATATAGAAAACTTTTCCTGCTTTTATCTGACTATCGTGAACTTTGCTCTTGAATTTTTTGTTAAACTTGAAAGTTTCTCTCCAAGCATTCCGAAACTCTGTTGAACGCACGCCATAAATGAAAGAATTGCAGATACTACCACAAAAAATACAAAAGTGATCTAGAAAAAGATACCACTCCAATGGTTTGTTAGAAGATAAAAACACAAAGATAAATGAGATGCGACCTATGAAGCACACGATGTATGCCAACAGCACTATCATAATCGTACGAGCAGATCTAACCCTGCTAGATGTTGTTGTTCTGTAACCACTGTTTCGTAAATTGTGAAGGTTTTCTGCTCTCTTCCGGAGCCTTTTCTTCAATATCTCGCGCAAAGTTAAACTTGAGACAATGATAGTTACGCTCACAACAATTGAATACGCCGGCAGGACATACTTTTTGAAAAATATTCCTGTTAAGTATGCCGTGGTATAATAACGAAGTGACTTTCCACCTAGTTCTATGTCGTGTAAAGGAATAAAGAAAATTCCTGTAATGAACAGAGACCAGATCCACACGGCGCAGATAGCACAGAAACTTTTACTGTGACTCCTCCACAAAATATATCGTATGGGATGCGCCAAGGCAAAAAATCTGTCTACAACGAGCACGAGGATCGATGCCAGGTTCAATTGCATGAAAAGTATTGTAACGAGAGTTATCCACAAAGCCGCTGCTTTTGTTCGAAGTTCCTTTACGTCGTAAATGAGAGTCAAAATTAAGAGTGGCGGGCTGATGATGATGTTTAGGAGATCAACTGTTGCCAGATTTGTCAGTAAAATATTCGGAATCGTCCTAAGAGACTTAAAGCGGAAGACAAAAAAACAAATGCTTCCATTCCCCAACACACCTGAAAATAGTAGAAGTAGGAAGAGAATTGTCTGAACTCCAGCATCTTCTGGGGTAAGTATGATTGCGAACGTTTCGTTCGTCCTTGACATTTCTCATCTGTTGGACAAACCTTCAATACAAGCGATTACTACGTACGATGGTTTTCTGTGCTGACTTCACTGAGTTAGACAAGCAAACAGAGTCGCTAGCTAAACAGCTGGCAGCAGATATTTTAGTTTTGCCAAAACAAACAGAATAACTATCGATCCTATTCATTATTTGCTTCATTCCTCATTTCCTCTCAGTCTCGGATGGAATTCGTTTCTATTGGTGCAGGTACAAAGGTTGTACAGATCATTCTCAAGGTGATAATCTCTAGAGTGGCAATGGCCTCCTTCATTTCCTTTGCGTCTATTTTGCTCTTATTAATTTTTGGCAATTGAAACTTAATTAGATGAGTTGGAAACCAGCAGAACAAAACGTTTAATATAATTATTCTATGGAGCACTGACACAAACTACTCATCTTTAAAATGTAAAAAAATATTTTTTCTTTTAACGTTTTGGACGTGGAGTCCTTTGCTTTTTGTTTTTCGAAAGTTGATGAGTTTAATGTGTATCACATTTAGTCGTTGTTTTTTTGTTTTCGATTGGCAATTAAAAGCAAATTAACAAATGAAAAGCAAACCAACAAAATAATGAAGTAAAAATGAATTCTCAACTGAGCCTTAAAACAAATTCATCATAACCAAAAAAAAGCTATCGTCAATAGAGGAAACAGGTTAACTTTATAAGAAAATGCTACCAGATAAAAAAATTTAATTTTCAAAAACTGTTTTGGAATGGTGAAACAACAACAACAACAACAACAACAACAACAACAACAACAACAACAACAACAACAACAACAACAACAACAATGTTTATTTACACTTAAATATTTACAGATACAAAACATTAAAACAGAGAATAATAATCGACAAAGATAAGATAGACAAGGATAAGGTTAATTTATTCAATTTCTAATATTCGCCGGACCAACACTCAGGGTCTTAAACAAATTGAGTAAAACATGGCTGTTTTTTTTTTTTGTTTTTTTTGTTTTTTTTGTTTTTGTTTTTTTTTTTCTCAAACATCTAGAAATTGTTAGACTTTCACGTCTCAGTCAGATATTATAAAGGATGCTAAACCGTGGACCGTAATTCTCGACCTACACGCTTGTCTAAAAGGCCAATGTGTAGTAATCCCTGTGTTATAACTTATATTCAAGACATTTCTCAATGTTTCAAATATGTAAACCTCTGTTGCGGACCATGTAAGACTCTCAATTGTTGAAAATTGAAATCACATGTAAAGCGCTTAGAGCTTTGGATAAGCGCTATATAAATGTATATATTATTGTTATATAGATAGTGCGTTTTCGACTCGAACGCGCGCTCTCATTGGCTAAATCGAGGTCACGTGGATGTGAATTCAAATCAAATTTTCCCCAGCTGGGCCCGGTTCATCAAAACCCCCGATTGACTTAATCCTGAATTAAGAAAAAATTAGATTTTGTGATGCTAACAAAATACTGCTCAGTTTTACTAATAAAAGAAATATGTCAACTCTAAAATTCCAGCCCAAAGCAAGCTATAGAAGGTAGGAAACAGGAACATGGGTTAAAAAGTTAACCCTTGGTTAACACTTATCGGCTTTTGAGGAACTGGCGAGCCCTGGTCAACATCTCAAAAATTATAGTATTATAAAAATACGTTTCTCCAGCATAAAAAGTAAATTTTCTTTTTTAAAGTTAAAAAGTTAAAAATCGAGCTTTCGGACTATGCGGGAGTCCATCATTAGGATAAAAATAGCGTAAATGCTAAACCGTCTGCTCAGTACTTAAACGAATAATATTCAAATTAAACTGAATTCTTTTTAAAAATGTGAAATATTTAAATCGTATACATAATTAAATTAAAAACTTTTGAAAAATTGAAATATTTAAGCAAAAATGTTAAAAATTAATTAAATTAAGTAAAATTAATTAATTAAATTAATATTTCGTATGTGTCAGGTAACGATCTTCCATTGTCTCTGCTCGCAATACCCAGTTCAATTTTATCAATCATCCATGCTTCTTTTAGACTTTATTCATCTCGAAAATTGTTGACCAACACGTGAACTCTGCTGTCGTGCGTCACGTTTGAGAGCGAGAAAATTTAGTTATTGTGGTTTATTCTGTTTATGTTATTTAATAAAATATTTAATGGCATCTGTTTTGTTTCCCTCGTGAGCATTCATTAAGTGCACGTTTATATTAATATTACCATTATAATTTCATTATTATCATAAAAACCACTAGCTTCTCACTGCACTTTATCTGAAGATGACTTAGAAGTCGAAAACGTTCATTTTGAACTTTAACTTTCTCTAGTTCATAGCCTTTTATATATATATACAAATGTTTAGCGAAATTACTGTGATAATTATTAATAAAGTATTAACCTACCTTTAAAGTACTGGCTTTGGTTAAATAAAAAATGTTATATATGATAAACCAGACTCAGCGGTTGCTCTTACTGAAGGATAAGTACACGTTTTCAGAGGAAAAGAATTCAAATGATACTGAGATTTTCTCAGAATTGAAGAGGAAATATAACTTTTAGGGTGGAGCCTAAACAATAAGCAAAATCATGGGTCATAATTGTAGTTTCAGAAATTGATCGATGTCGCATCTCTAGCAGGTTTGCCAAATTTAGCTTTTTCAGTGTAGAGTGCGTTTGTCAAAGCGTTGTCACACTGTCGAATCATGGTTGGAACAACTAATCATGAATTCTTTAAAAGTGAATAACATAGATAAAACCAACTGCAACACATCATTTCTACTTATCAAGACCAACAAAATGAATGTTGGCTTGATTTTACACTTTTACAGGGTTAAAAAGTTTATAGAAATTAAAGAATAACATGCACCAATCATTCACAAGCCAGAAATAGTCACTTTATTCAATAAGATTTCATCAACTGGTACCGACACATTTTTATTCTTCAATTTTGGTTTCAAGTTTTAAAAAGACGCTTAGCTTTCTTTTTGTGATGATGATTAATTTAGTAATATAGTTAGATTAAATAACAACTTAGTTACAGCAGCGAATAAGCTGAAAAAATGTCTCGTGATGATATTTGTTTCCATGGAGTTTAACTTGTTACAAAAAGAAAAACAACTAAGCTAGAAAGGGGCTTTCCGTTTGTTCAAGCTATTGTAATAGCAAGAAAATACGCTACAGAGAAAGTGCTGGATACCACTAGAAACGATAGCCTCGAAACACAAATACGATAATAACGACTTTAAACTTGTGCCAAATTTGAGTTGGTTTTTCTTTTTGCTCATCACGATGAAACAAACATTAATTTTTTTTAGATTTACTTGTGGAAAATGCAGTTTAAATCTGTTGGAATATGTTTGACTATTTTAGATAATTCTCTTTTCTAGCACATCACTAAACTGTTTCTCGTACAAATAAAACGAGAATGAAATTCACAACAAAACTGAACCAAGTGAAACAATTAAGCAAAATTACTCTTTCACTTTTGCTTCTGATATGAAATATATATCGGTTTTAAAATTTTATCTGCGAAAGCGGAAAAAAGGTTGCTCAAAAATTTTTAATACAAATTTAATAGTTATCTAACAAGCATTTTTTTCGCAGGGAGATGACTTGCGACTTTTTGACATTTTACAAAATTTTATATTGGGATAAAATTCTTCCGGAGACAATTAATTTTAAGGACCTCAGATGGGTAGCAAACCAATGACCTGCCGTAGACTACTTGAACGCTCTACCACTGATCATGAGCGGGAACTTATACGGCGAGCTAGTCGAGCGAGATCACTGGTTATGATACACGGCAGGACTTTATCACCCAGGCACTTGAATAACATCAGTGAGTCATGCAACTCGTTCGCCATATGATTATATTTGCCTCAGTGATCGTCCGACTAGTGAAGGGAAGGTCATGCATGGTTTTGAACTCATCTGCTTGGAGATCAAACTAATTCTCAGTTCCTTGTCACTGCATGAACTCATATATTTAAGGGTTAGAGACTGCTGTGAGCGTTTTGTTTACAAATACAAGCACGCGGTGGCTACACAATGAACGAGAAATTTTAGTAATATACGAGGCAAAGTGTGTGTATCTGTAAAAAAGAACACGAAATGAAAGTCTTAAAGGCTTTTAATATGCAATCTGAGTTAATTGCATTGTACGGCGCGATATATGACTTACCGAACTTGAAGCAAGAGTTTGAACAAAAAAGAATCCTTAGAATAACTAACTACGTAATTATAATGGCGTAGTTCAACAAGAGTAATATAACAATCACAAAAAGCGGTATATGAAGAAAGATAAAAAAAATAGAACTTTTAAAAATTATCGCGAACAGGATTACTTCCGGGAGCAAATTGCGAAGCATTCAATGAAGCTCGAACCCGAAAGGAATATTTAACATCTTATCTTGTTTTAGAATTACTCAGCGGTTCTTCGGAAAGTAAGTGCAATAATTTAAAACTAAAGGATTAGAAGAACTGAACTAGTTTTGAAGTATTTTTACACTTTGGCGAGACAGGAAGGTTTCTCGAATAACTAAAGATCGCTATATATCTTGTCAATAAAAGTCACTAATCTGCATGTTTCTCTTCCTGTGCAAAGCTATTAATTTTTTTAAATGCTGAAACTCAAAACGTAAAAAAAATTAATATCTTACCTTAATTTAGAATTACGTGGCAGTCCTTCGGGATCAATTATGTTCAATAATTCAATAAAAAATAGAACTCAACCAGTATTTGAAATGAGTTTTCACCGTTCAACAAGACAAAGATTGCTCGATTAAGTAAATATCGCCATATGCATATTTTGGTTTCCTCTGTTCGCCACCACAAAACAAACCATTTTCAATAATTGTTCAATTCCATTTTGAAAAACCAAACAGAAAAATCTTAACTTCAAACCTGTTTGAAAGGCACAACTCAAAAAGATCGCGGCTAAATCACTGAAGTGTTAATCTCATAAATGACAAAATAAAAAAAGAGCGCATTTCAATACATTTGTTAAAAAAAACATTGTCGTCACTGCAAAGATGTCTTAAACGTAGAAACTGAGAAAAGGGAATAGAATTAAAGATATGCTTTGGATGTGAGGATGAATACAATAAATATATTCATAACAAATGTATCGAAATGCACTCTTTTTTCATTAACCGACAGTACCCATCAGCTGTTGTTGACCGCACCATACACAAGGCCTTTTCTATTGATCGTATTACTGCACTCACTCCCAAGACACTTGCCGCCAATGATCGCATTCCATTTACCATAACTTTCCCTCCCGTTAATAACTCTATTAAACCCATTGTTAATAATTGCAATTTTAATTTAATTAATTCAGATTCTACCACTTCTAATATTTTTAGCCAAAGCCCGTTTTTTTCTTTCAAGAAAGATCGCAAACGTCTTAGCACTTTTTTGGTTAATTAACACTGCCTTCCATTAAATAACCTGGCACTTTTCGTTGTCCCCGCAAACGATGTATAACTTGTCCTTTTGTCGTTTCACGTACCACTGTTACAGGCCCCAAGTCCATGCACTCTTAACATTACCGAAGATTTCAATTGCACAACGTCAAACATTATTTATTGTATTCAATGCTCTAATTGCAACAAGTTACATATCGGGAAAACTGGCAGTCGTTTAGGTAATCGTATGAGAGATCACCTTTATGACACAGGTAAGAACGATCTATCTAATCCTGTCTCTCGCCATTTTAATTACTCGTGGCAGCACGAGTCAACTTTCGGGTTCGATTTCTTTTTCTTTTTTCTTTTTTCTTTTTTCTTCATGTCGCGATTAGCGATTCGGTCCAGTGACCGCCATATTTGGGATTTGTCCCCGGTCCCACGCGTACCACGAGTAAAGGCTTAATGAGCCTCTTGTTATAAAAAGGGTTTGCTTTTTTGATGCAGAACAGGAAACAATAAAATATTATCTAGATAAATTAAAAGAAGACTTGTTTGCGGACACACTTAGTACTATTAAGATTGTAAGGATTCGTTTATTCGAAATTTCATTTGTGGTGCGCTAGTAATGAAGTTTTCCTAATCTTTGTTTAGACTACTTGCTAACTACATGATGTGGAGAGTCGTTCAAGTTCATTACAGGGAGCTTAGCTCAACCTACGAAACCGTTTTCAGAAACTATATGTATTCTGCATTTGAATCGACAATGCAGAGTGGAAAGCGAGAAGATCATTGTTTAAAAAAGGTGAAATCGAAAAATCTGTTTGGAATGGCACTCGGTAGAATGTACATTGACAATTCTGTGAAGTCAGAAAGCAAGCAAGTGGTAAGTTCACATGTTCAGTATATGATGATGAGTGCAGACTTTACGGCCTGTACGAAACAACCTTCTATGATATAAACCGGAATCAAAGGGTTACCGAAAACGAATATTCGAAAATTGAATGGATCATATATTCATGACAAAGGAAAAAAACATAAAAAAAGAAGCAAAAACTGAGGAACTATAAGCTTACCGTATTTATTAGTTTTCGATTTTCGTGAACAAAGAATATAGCTAAATGAACAAATGCATTTTGTTTAGCGTGTGAAGGGTTTTTAAGAGTAACACCTTTTTTCAAACATTTAAGTTCGGTATGATATACCATAGAAAAAGAATATGCTTGGCCGTAAGAGTGTCTTCTTAAAGTTCTTTACTCTATCTAGCTATGACTTTGAATAGCAGTAAAAGGAAAAATAGTAGGCACAACAAAACACAACAAAAGCTTCTATTCTTTTAAATTATCTTGCATGCTTTGCTCAATGAAAAGCCTCTCACTTTAATTTACTAAAAGATACAAATTAGTTTATTGTATTCTTATTGTTTATTTTTAAGGTAAAAACAATCGTCGATGATATACGGCAGTCCTTTCGGATAAACCTTTACAATCTTGACTGGATGGACAAAGTTACACAAAGAAAAACTATTGAAAAGGTTTTATTTGTTTACCTATTCATTTGATTTTGGACAAAAGTTACTCTGCTCTCCTAGGTGCAGAAAGCGTTCCCATTGTGTATTATCCATAACAGGATAAAAGGTTGTATCAATAGACGCGTATCAGTTTATTACAAACGAGCAGTGGTCGGTGTGTTACATGCATGCATGGGATACACTTGTCCGTTATTATCAGTAGATGACTACAATAATAAAAATTTAAGGCGAAGTAAAGCGTTATGCTACTAAGATGAAGTTAATAGTTATAATGCAATATAGAATTGCCGTATAGGCGGGAAAATCTATATGCTCAATACTTACACATTTCTTTTTAAATGTTAAGTAAATTCTAGACAATTGGCAGCTGTCTTAATCCTGTTTTATATATCTACTGAGACTAGAACAATTTATTATGTAAAACTGGTTACAGATGGGATAGAAGTCCAAACATTATTACGTTGATTCTCTTAGAATTTCAGTTTTCAAAGAAACATTCAACTATTCTAGAACTACATGAGATCCAAAGTTCAGACTCGTTTATTGCTAGGGTTCAATTTTTATTAAAAACTGGAAGACTTAAAAGTTTTACAAATATTACTACATTTTTCTTCCAAGGTAGAAGCTCTACATGCCCACGTTGGGTACCCGGATTTCATTTTGGATAATGTTTCCCTGAACAACAAGTACAAGAACGTAAGTTTGTCTGAAACTGAATTCTGCATAAAACAACATAAAACTCTTAAACCCTAGTTGAGCTCCATTACACTATAGAAGCTGGAAAAACTTTATAGTCATGTCTAAACGTTTTTTTTTGGTAACTGAACCTCAATAACTACATATTACTTCTTATCAAATTAAAATAAATATAAATGTACAAAACACATAAGGAAACTAATTACCGTAATAATCTTCATTTTCAAATCACAGGTTATTTCTGCAATTTCCTTAGCTCACAACAGCATAATTTAAGCATTAATAACTCTTTCGAGAGCCTGTAATAGCACTCTTTTTGGTAACCAATCACAGCACAGCACAGCCAATCACACCATGGAAAATACTTAACTTTTATAAAGGCGCTGGACGACGCTGTAAACTCCAAAATCGAACCCAACAGATAAGGTAGAGCTACATGCATAAAAATATATTCTCTCAGCTGTAACTTCTTAAAGGTTTCAAATTCCATTATTACTAACATTTTAGATATCACCTAACTAACAATCGTCAACTCCATAGTATGTTTTTACTTTTTGTTTTGACAGGTAGTTATTCACAAAAACAAGTTTTTCGAAAACCAAATTTCTTATCAGCAATATTTTAAGCGAGAAATGTTTAAGAAACTTGGCCGGCCCGTCAACAGATCTGAGTAAGTTTAAAGTATTAGGGATTACATTCTCTTTAATGTAATTTTCCTTCAGTCGAGTATTTTCATTTTTTCCTAATTAGTAACAATCCAAATTAAATAACCATATTGGTTTTGAAAAGGAAATTAGAGCAAGCACTTAAAAGTAAGTTCTCCTTGAAGATTCCAATAGAAGGAGTACTTTTTATGGCGGCTTTTGAAGCTTACAACCAAGAATTTAAAACCATTAATATTTTCGTTGTAGAACGGTTCAAACTTAGATTCAATAATATTTCTACTTTTTAGAGCGACAATGATGGACCACTAAAGTTATATGCCAAATTGTTTGGAGTGCTGCATCGGCATCGCAGAGGTCATGGGTTCGAGTTCCGAAGTCCCTTTCTTAGCTTGCGTACATATTAGCGATGATCATTCATAACGTTATAGTTAACACCGTGGTACAAACTTAGTTTAAAAAATCGAACAAAAGTTTCCTTAAACATTTTGCTTTACTTGCTCCTCACAGACTTTAGACCCATGCCCTAATTGACCTGGGTGGTTTTTAAGTGGCTTCCATGGCAACCGTAGCTAAAACGACGTCACTTACTGTTACTATAGATAGCACTAATGTACTGGTAGCTAACTTGAAGCCACTGAAATGGACACTAAGGCTACATTGGTAGCAGGAATTTTCCTTTAAATCTACCATAAAAAATATAGTGAGCCTGTGGTCAGCCAGCGGCGGCCTTTTCTAGGCTTCATCAGCATTGCACAATAAATCGTCAAACTACACTAAGTGAGCGTGGAAGAGCGATGTGTCTCCTCTCCCGCACCTTCAAACTTACTAGTGTTTTCAATCCTCCTTTATTACTCTTAGGTGCCTAATAAGCGGTTGGGGGGAGGTGTAACAGTGAAGTTTCTGTGACCTTGGTTTTATGAATATGGGTAACATTTTGGAATAAGGTTTTCGAAAAATATTTAT
>JAOBBB020167710.1:0-12264 GCA_025331005.2 Zoanthus gigantus
CTATAGAAGCTAGGGTCTGGGTAAGGTTTAGTTCGTATGACTTAACAATAGTACACCCCAATACGGAAATTTTACCACAGAAATCCTGGTGTATTTATTTTCCCCAGAGAATGGCCATGTTTGTGTTGAAAGTATTTCCCACTTTTGTTTAAGTTTGGACTTTCAAATAAAACATTCATGATACACCAAGCTATGCAACACAATCAATCAACTGCAGCAGACCTTTTGACAACTAAAGTAATTAGCAACAATATCTTGAAATTTCAAAATTTACTCCAAAAAAATTTTTAGTTTTAAGTGTCAAATAATAAGTTTTACAGAAAATATTTTTTGTAAACAAATAATAAATCTCAATGCTAAAACTATTTAGCAGTGTTCAAACTGTGTCAAAGTTAGTTCCTAACACATGCAATATAGACAAACAAACTGATAGTCATTTCTGTTCATCATACATTCTTGTTACAATATCAAGATTACTCTCTTCCAAATTGCCCTTGTCTTACTTCCTGAAGCTCCCTCGATTTAATAGTTTAGCCAATTTCATAGTGAGAAGAAACAGTGCAATCTTTTGTAGCCATTTTCTGAATGATTGAGGTTGTAATTGATTTGAAATTATAAGACATTATCATTATACATTCTTATTGTAATATAAAGATTAGTCTCTCCCAAATTGCCCTTGTTTCACTTCCTCTCCTTGTCTCACAGTCTCTCTCGATTTAATAGCTCAGATAAATTCATAGTGAGAAGAAACAGTACGATCTTTTGTAGCCATTTTCTGAATGATTGAGGTTGCAATTGATCTGAAGTTAAATCGTGAGGCTGTGGGATAATTCCTGAATCCTTGAGTTGTACAACTTTATTGTGAGAGTTAGGCCAGCTGAGGATAGTGCCACTCAATCCAGAGCTTTCAGAACAAGCCGGCAACTGCCGGAGCTCCGTCGGCTACTTCACGTTTCATCGCCGGCTATTTTTTTCCTGATGTGAAGAATAAAAAGTCCAACAATTTGGTGATTTTGACAAATGCACGAATACTTTGTTTTGGAGTTGCATTTTTTTTGCTTAACATAATCCCTTAAAATGTTCATGAGATGATGGATGTCACATCCAGTTCATCTCTGTTCACAGCCGCCTACTTTTTTGGAATAACCATTTACTTCAAAACATTGTGAAAGCCCTGTCAATCTATTTAAAAAGGTTATTAATAAGGCCAGATAGTATAAAAATATTTTCAGTTTGGCTGAATACTTCTTATGAGAACAAAATACAACATGTACTGTAGAGTCACAAATTTTTATCTACTTATTCCTCCTTTCTGAGATTTACAACTTTGCTCTCTAGGCCACTTATGATCAGGCACGCACACTGTAAATTGACTTATTTTTAAGGCTGTTTCGTAAAGAAAAGAAATATATTTAACAAAAACTTTAAGAAATGTTTTCTCAGTTGCAAAACAATAACAGAGTGACAAGCAATTTGGCCAGCAACATATTGCAACATTTGAGTGCCTTTTATATTAGCATGAGCTCATTGGATTCTGTCACTAAGTTCACCAAATTTTGGAGAACTTTTGATAAGAAACCAAAATATATGTTTTATTTTTAAATATTAATATTAATAATCTTTGATTGATATTTTCTTAAACAATGCAGTTTTATAGATTGAAAAGATAAGATATTGCTTTGTTTAGTTTTGTCACAAGGAAGGGTTTGTTTGGGTTATACATGAAAGAGGAAGTATTTTCTAGGTGGCATTCATATTCAAATTACTTTCATTGAAATTGGCTTTTGTACTCACATTAACATTTTACTTCTGTTGGTTGATTTCCAAGGAGACTATAAGGTGTTGCTTTTATTCCCATTGAAAAATAAACATTTATTATTTTGTTTAGTACTTTACATTCAAAGCCCTAACCTGAACATTGTCAATACCTCAAAACTTTTAGAATCATTTAAAATATGTCTTTTTTTAAACGTCATCAGTTCATGCATCTCTAATCACAATTATCAGTCATTAAATTTACAGTGCAGACACTCGAACCGTGAACACTATGGCTTTATTTTCACTTTTTTCATAACTAGTCAATTACAGCCATGACTTATGCAATGGCCATAACATTTTTTCTACCTTTTTTTCCACGTTATTTTCAAAGTGGGCACGGTGATTTCACACATCAGTTCACGGTGGTTAGATTTGGATAAATGCAAAAAGTAACTAGAAAATAAGTGAAAATTAATAAAGTACAACTAAGGTGAAAATAAAGCCATAGCATTCATGGTTCAAGCTTGTCAAAATCTTTTTGAGAGTGAAACACAAACAAGTTTAGAAAGCCATTCGACTGTAACAGCTTGATTCACATGCAATGATAAATTTAATACGATCACAATGTGAACGCTATGACTTTATTTTCACTTATTTTGCAGTTATTTTTTACATTTTTCATGACTAACCACCATGACCATTGTGTGAAATCACTGTGCCACTTGGTAAAAAGGCAGAAAAAATGTCTTGATCGTTGCTACAGTCGTGACTGTGATTGGCTAGTTATGAAAAGAGTGAAAATAAAGCCATAATGTTTACGGTATGAGTGTCCGCACTGTAAGGAATGGTAAAAGCTAATGCTTTGGGATATGGCTATAAAGATGAACTCAAGTATAGATAGCACAAATGTGCTAATAGCTAACTTGAAGCCACTATATTAGGCACTGTGGTCACGTTGTTAGCGGGCTTTACCCCTTTAAACTACCATAAAAATTAGTGAGCCTGATTGCTAGTAGCCATGGACAACTGTTTTGGCCTTTTTAGGCCTCATCAGCATGGCATAGCTAGCAAACAGGCTCAGGTTCCCAAATCAAACATAAGTACAGTAATAGTAAAAGACTGTGCAATGCTTGTGGGATGTGGCTATAAAGATGAACTCATGATAAACTCAAGTATAGATAGCACAAACTAAGGCTTAATAATAATTTATATAGGGCTTAATAATTATTTATATATGCTCATATCAATTTTAATTTCATCTGTACTGATGCCTTAAATCTAAGACCAAGGCTTTTAGTATTTCATTTTCATTTAATGTGAGAAATGACAGTTTCTGCTGGAAATTATGAAATAATGTGATTTAATTTGGAATGGGAGCACAGACAATTTAAAATCTTTTATTATCATTTGGTAGAATACAATATTATTTTTACTAGACATCCAGACTAGTTTGTACACAAGTTTACTAGTTTTATTTTATTATATTTTTTATGATTTGCCCAAAAAAGGGGCCAGGCAACAACCACAGAGCCAAGTTCCAATTACGGGGTTCCTGAAATAAAATATGAATGACTATATCAAGATACATTACATATAAACTGCACAAAAAATTTAAACGAAAAATAAAAGTGGCTAAATGCTAGGGAAGCAGTGCAGATAGCGGCATGCTTAGCAGCACATGGTGTCTTTAAAGACTCCAGTGGGCTGACACGATGACATTTGACACAGACTGTTTTATATGTTTTAGGAAGGTCAGGGTCTTATACAGATGAAATCAGGCTAAGATAATAAGAAAATAGGTAATGCTTAAATTCTGGTAAAGATGAATTCCTAATAGACATTGGTAACAAGTTCCATGTTCTTGCAACTAATGTAAAAAGAATTTTGAAATGTTACTGTTTTTGCTTTAGGAACTTTCATCAGAAGCCCTGAGTTAGCATTTGAGCTCCTGGTCTGGCGGGCTGGAATTTTAATTTTAATGTTCTTATTCAGTGTCACTGGCAATTGCTTTATATACAAGGTCTAGATATTCATGCCATACCAATAGGTAGCTGGTAACATGTTTAGTATCTCCGGATAACTAGTGTCAGTACGAAAAGGCAGACTAAGTATAAATTTACTGGTGCGGTGCTGTACGCACTCAAGAGACTGGATATTGGCAACAGACTGAGGTGCCCAAACTTGACTGCATGCAGTAGCTTAGCTTGCTTTTTACAAGTGAAGAGTACAAGGTCTTGCGAATGAGGGCATCCTTTGTGTGTGCCATAACTTTTACTACTGTGTGGACTACTGCTAATTTTGAACCCTATATATACTTAACAATTAGACCTCGAGGGCGAATGGACTACGAGTCCATGAGGCTGAGATGTCCAACTGTTTTAGTATAAACCTACTAATTGGTCAAAACAAGGGTGTACAAATTAAATTATTGATGAAATCCTTTGATATTATAGCAAAATGGAGCTCATTACTGTATTTTGATCTGCCATCTTTTCTCTACTAGTAGACTGTCACAAATAGACCTCTAGTAGAGTAGCCAATCAGAATGCAAGATGTGTGTTAGACTGTTAGTAGGTTTATACTAAAGTTTCTTATTAATTTTATTTTATTTATATTCTCTTACTCTTTCCTTCCTCGAGAGCATACACTTTTTGCACCATACTAAGAATTTCTTAATATAATAAACTGAACAATGCTTTGCTCTTTGTACCCCCAAGGGTTATTACAGTACACTAAGCCTGAGAGAATAGTTCAAGGGCATGTGCAGAAGGGTTGTAAATTAAATTTTATCTTTGAGTGTTGAAAATATCTTTCACAAGGAGAGGGAGAGATTGAGCAAGTTAAAGATCTTTATTTAAAGTTGTATGGGTCAGAGCTTTATAAAAAAAATCTAGATAATTAGTAAAAAACTTTAGTTTTATTATAAATATTTTTATTATCTACTAGGTACTACCAATACTACTACTACTACTACTACTGCTACTATTACTACTACTGCTACTACTACTACTACTATTACTACTACTACTACTATTACTACTACTACTACTACTATTACTACTACTACTGCTGCTGCTACTACTAGTACTACTACTACTACTACTACTAATATTACCACTACTACTACTGTTACTACTACTACTACTACTACTACTACTACTACTACTACTACTACTTTTTTATTACGAGTTTCTGACAATCGTGAGATATCTTGCTTTTGAACACAAGAAAGACAAATTTTTATCTCCAACGGGCATGTAATATTCTATTATATAAATATCGCTATCAAAGGCGCTGCATCCAAAGAAGCGATTTTTATATGTAACCATAGCAACAGGTTTTTCTCTTTACGTGCGAGAATATAAGATTTTCGTGCGAAAACTATCTATTTTTTATGTTTTAGTACACGTGTTTTCCTTATGTATGCCATAGTGCCCATTTCAGTGGCACCAGCATATTTCCCTATTGTTTGTGTTGCTATAACATGGCCTAACCCATTTCATGCTAACTTTGTTTTTTGATTTTGGGATATAGACTGCATTAATATATTCTTGGGTTTCACTAAGTCACACGAGGATATAACACAATGGCAGATGGAGGTCGAATAATGATATTCAAACTAGATTCTAATCAGATTCTTTTGTATAACTGACCACCATGTGCGCTGAACTGGAACCTTGTAAAACCCACCAATTGCAGAAAGACCGTATACAAATTTCTGTGATATAAAAATACCACTCGGCCACAGAATTGATAAACAAGAATATTAAATAAATGGCTGATGTACTGCGTAGTATACCAGCCATTCATTTCATTAATTATTTTGGTTTGTCTACTCGGAGCCTCATTGAATAGTTTTTAGAAAAAAAAGAAACAGTTGAGTGAATCGAGGAGTAGGTTTCATCAACCCTTGCATGGTTAAAATGATTTGATTTTCGCCATAAGTAGTCTTGAAGAACTTTGCTTTTGTCGGAGCAAAAAAACTCTTGCCGAGACATTTTGAATGATTTTCACGGTCATGTGCGTAATTTAATAAACTTTCAAGCTTTAATGGATTCGATTCCGTGACCTTAGGGAAGTCATGTTGGCGACATCAGTCGCGGCTTGCACCTCAACGATCCGGGATCGATTCCCAGGCCTCGCACGTGGGCTGAGATTTGTCGATCTCGACCAGACACCGGGAATCCGGTTTTCCTCCCTCTGCAAATTCGACTTTCGTGCCAAGATCTAAGCAGTCGAGCGATTAAATCTGGAATTTGTTCAGCCAAAAAATATATTTGAAATTTTGTTTTCTGTTTTGTTTCATAAAAATTCTTTAAAAGGTAAACAACAACGACAACAACCTGATCGGTCTCATGCTTCTTAAGTTGAACTCTTAGCTGTGAGCCCCATAATTGAAAACAAACTGCAGAAATCAGTCGTTTACTTGAAACAATTACAGAGAATGGCGGCAAATGAATTAAAAGAAACAAAATTGCAGAAAGATGACGAATCAATTGCAAGTGATACTGTATGAAAAAAAAAAGTTATTTGATATGAAAAAAATCTCACATTAAGACTAGTGGGGTTCTGGACGCTGCAGTGATTAAATTGAGCAAACTTGGCACAAAAAACTGTTTCCAAAAGAATAAAAAGAAGAAATGATCAGTTTGTAGAATTAACAAGTTCTGTAAACAAAGGGCTGACATAGAAACGAAAGTTGAAGATACTCAAACTAATTTTAGAACATTGCCGTTGCATTAAAGCACTATATATATATACCTATATACTTTGGCTCAAGAATCTGAGTTCTGAGATACACAAATGAAGTGAGGGAAGTCTATGAAGAATTAATGTGTCTGGGGGTTAGGGTAATGATTATAGAAAAAGTTGTATGAGAAGTTCGTGAAAAAGTTGAGAGGTTATCTGCTGAAAGGTTATCAAAGGCAACATTTGCTAAATATATTTAGTATAAACCTACTAACGGTCTAACACGCATCCTGCGTTCTGATTGGCTACTCTACTAGAGGTCTATTGTGATAGCCTACTAGTAGAGAAAAGATAGCGGATCAAAATAGTAATGAGCCCGGTTTCACTATAATATCAGAGGATTTCATCGATATTTTAATTTGTACATACTTTTTGACCAATTAGTAGGTTTATACTAAAACAGTTAGACCTCTCGGCCTCATGGACCTCTCGGCCTCATGGGCTATTGACTCGTAGTCCATTCGTCCTCGAGGTCTAATTGTTAAGTATCTTGAGGCCAGAGGGTTGGCACAAATTCAGCTTGCTGATGAACTTGTAAAGGGTTGTGAAGTGTCTAACAAGACCATTTACAGTGATGGAACATCAAAATATGGGTATTCGGAAAAATACAACAGAACATTAGTATTTGAATATTATGTACTTAAATATGTAAGTAAATATGCAAGTCCAGCTGGCACATCTTTGCTTGGTCTGATGTTTACTTGACAAAATTTAAGGTAAAACATCCCTTTTGTTAATACGACAACGATTTAAAATTAAAGGTATTTTTAACATACACTTCTGTTTTGCAAGACATTTTTGGTGTAAAAATTTTAAAACAAAAACAAAAAATTAAGGTAGTTAGTGCCGGTTACCATGGTAACCATTCACTGATATCATCGCTAAGCATCAAAAGCAGTAAGGAAGTTCTTGATTTTTGTGTGGATATTTTGCGTTTTCAACTTAAATTAAGACTTAATTATATAGCACTGCAAAGGATCCAAATAGGATTTTCTTGGTTTCTATGGCAACACAGTTTAAAGAGTAACTAAGTCACTGATATCATAATGTTAAGCATTACTGAAAGTATCTACCGTCCAATCTTGGTTAACAATTACCAACTAGTTCCAAAGCTAGTTACAGCCAAAAACGTCTCAATTTATCGATATTTGCAGGATTTTTAGTGCCATCGGGGTTGGTAGTTTGTCCTATAAAGATGAAGTATATTTTGTCCGAAAAAGGCTTTATCTTTAATAACTTCAAGAAGTGGTTGTTCCCAAACCGATTGTCCGATTTCGACAATTTTGGGGCTAAATTTTTCTTTCGAAAAACCGTTTTTGTTTCTGCTCTAAAAACACAACTTGATGACCTTTTGTTTTGTTCGACCTCCCTACTAGTGCTGCCAAAACCTTAAATCGATATTTATGAAAATTACGTACCAGTCATCGCTACTAGATTTGTGTTTTTATTTGTTAAGTTAGTATTAGTGGGGGTCACAGACGTCGGAAATCATAAGAACAATTATAGACTAGAAAGGAATGTGCCATTGAAATATGTTGTTATTTACCATGTTTACTGAGATTCCAGTCTTGGGGCCACCTCAATTTTTCAATATTTAGGCCAGAAATTGACATTTTGGCACATTGGTTCAAAAAAATAATAGCTCAGCGTAGATTGTATTTTGTAATCACCATCATTTGCACTTTATTGGATAAGATATGAACCAATCATGGGTAGGAGAACTAGTATGTTGCCCTCATCAATCATTTTTTATCCTACATTGATTTTTTTGGCACTTGGTTCAAAAAAGGTCATATATCTACAATAAAATATTCATTGAATCATACCTCAGGTTTTGTTTCGTTAAAACTAATCAAGTTAAACTTTCTTTCATTTATTTGTTTGCATAATACATTTCTAAATGATTGACGTTTTCGTTTACACTTTAGTGATTGAACTGTAATTAAACACCGCATCAGTTTTTATTGTCCGTCGAACTGCTAACCAGAGATAGAATCATAAGTGAATTGCTAACCAGGATTTTTATGAAATTATTGTGATCGAATACTCGCCACAGAAGTAAGTATTGATTTATTTGATTTCTGAATTATTTGTTTACATTTTATTAATGATTGCATAATTTAGGAACACGCGTAAGAAGGTCATAATTATTGTTCTTTCAGATCGAATAAATAAACCTGAGAATACTTATACGATTTGTGGTGAGCTGAACTGGTGATTTGTCGGTACAGTTATTACCAAAAATTTAATGACTGCACAAAAGGCTCGACCATTGACATTGATCACCAGTGGATGATATCCTTCATCAAACCTCTCGAGATCTCGGAAAGGTTTCTCAATACACCTAACAGACCCTTTAAAAGAAACAATTGACTTTTGTAAAGATCAATAATGTACAACACTTGGTAATCAAAAATATGAAATAAAAAAGCTTTTCAAAAATCTCTCTGACACATTCTCTTTTGTTAAGTTTCAATTGGCACTTAAGAGCCTTGCTTTCGTGCAAACCCATTTGCAAAGTATTTCTTCGACAGAAAATATCCCGATCAATATGTAAAAGCAATATTTAATACACCTTAGACGTCCTTTTTAAAAAATAAAAATTGATTTTATTTAAAGATAACATTTAATACACAACACAGTAATCTGTCATCAAAAATATGAAACAAAAAGCTTTTCCAATAACTCTCTGAATGCATGCACCAACGCATTTTCGTTCATCAGTTTCAAATGGTACTTAAGAACCTTCATTTCAAGCAAACCATTTGCGAAGTATATTACGACAGGAAATTTCCTAATTGATTGTAAAAGCAAAACCAAACTGATTTAATTTCAAGAGTTTTAAGAAGTTCATATGCACTGATGACGTAAAAGTTGACTTTTCTGTGTGTAACAACTCAGTAAAAAAGCTGTTAATCCGAGAAAAAACAGATGCAGATTGTTTGTACTAGCAGAAATCTATAAATGTAAACCGATTTACACTGGATCTGTTAGTTAACGATCACGAACATAAGGATAAGTACGATAGAAAGACTGAACTTAATTGACAGAAAATAAAGAGATCATACACTTAGAATAAAAGAAGTTCTTTCTAAAAAAATTGGAACAGCTGCATGAACAATTATTTTTCTTGTTAACATGAATTAGAAAACGAATAAATCTGAAACAATATAAAACTGGACGCGACAAATCTCTTCCAATCTCCAAAGCAGTCAAAGCAAAGAACTTTTGTTCAGTGTCCTCCGTTTGTAAACTCCGCAATTCCGAATATCAACTTTTTTGACTTTCAAGAATTTAACATCAAGATGAACATTAGTTTGCCGCTCAATGACCTCATAAACTCTTCAACAGTCTCTGTTTTTCGTCGGGATACTGTTTTGGCCGTTGTCGAGTCCACTGTCTTTCTCATCCTCAATATCGGAGCCTTTGTCGGTAACCTGTTAGTCTGTTTAGCTATTTACCGAAACCCCTCACTGCGTACAGTCACCAACAACTTCATCTTGTCACTGGCTCTCACAGATCTAACCATGGCTGTATTTGTGATGCCAGTTTATACCGTGTCGTCTGTGTTGGACAAGTGGATTGTAGGAAAAGATTTTTCGCACGTAATTTTTTGGTGTCTAAACTCTGCTTCATTCATCTCTATATTGAATGTGACGCTGTTAGCAATCAACCGATATTTTCGAGTAGTCAGGCCACAGATCTACTCAAACATTTACTCCAAGAAAAGCTCTGCAATGATGGCAATCGTAACCTGGGTTGTAACATTAGTTCTAGTTGGTTTAATTTACGTGGCTTTGGGGGTTCGTTATGAAACGAGTGAGTTAAATCCAACACTAAAAAAACTAATTATTTTAGATGGAGGTTCTCTCATTTATTCCATGATATTATCCATATTATACGTGATTGTCCCCATTTTTGTTATCTCTATTTGTTACGTGAAGATTTACAAAACCATCCGGCATCATAACAGGGCTGGCGCTCCATCCACACAAGAAGGAAACTCTGCGTATGGAGTGGCGGAAGCCAAGATAACCAGGTTACTAACTGCAGTAGTTATTGTTTTTTGTCTCTGTTGGTATCCTGGGTTAATCATTACAACTTTAGACATTTTTAATTTGCTTCCTTCAGCTACAACTAAGTATCTTGTCTCTATGTGTCTATTTCCTCTTTTTACCAGCAGTGTCATAAACCCAATACTTTATGGTTTTCTAAACCAATCTTTCCGATCAGAATTTTTTAAAATACTTCGTTTACAATAGATTGGATATTAATTACAAAGTTTTTACGGACCAGGATCTCGAATGTTGCGATAGTTCATTTCCTAACTTCAGCAATCCTATAAGAGGCAAAAGAACGAATACAGAATGTTAGTTCTGTCAGAACTGGTAGATTTTTGTTAATTTATAAAATATGCTTTTCAGTTAACTTTATCTAACTCTTGTTTAACAAAGATAAGTTTTTTTTCACGCGCAGTTAAAAATCGGGAAGGTTTGCTGTCTCTGAGCTGTCTTTTTTTTGTTATTATAAGAATAATTACAGGGAGTCTATACGCTGGAGAGTACCACTTCTCTTTTAATCTTTTTGGGTTATGAATGAGCAAGAACTGTTGTCTTAATTAGAAGAGAAAAGCAAGAAGTGACATGGAAACAACTGCATGAACTCTATTCACAGCAATATATGAAATATAGACTGCAAGTGATGAATACTGTAAACAAAATGCCGAATCACGTAGGATCTGAAAAGATCAACCAGCCATAGAATGTTTGAAACATAAGTAAAATAAAATGAATGGCTGGAAAAATACGTTGAAATTAATTTGTCAGTAAACCAATATGCGTGAGTGAAAGTTCGGACCAAGCCAGCAACTTCAACCGTAGATAGCTGTTTCGTCTACGTTAATATCAACGTAATTTTTCAGCCATTCATTTTATTTTACTCATGTATTCAGCAAGATTACAAGAAAGGAAGCATTGTAGAATCCATGTGCATTGCTGTGTCTAATAAAAAAAACTTTAAGTCAAAAAACTTTCTTTTTAATTGTTTGTAGTACTACCTACCATAAAGCGATTTAAAAAAGAAAATATCATAGCTAACCATAAGTGCGCACTGATTTTATTCAGAGCATTGGCTTTTATTTCTTATTTTTAAATTAATTCAATTTTTTTAAACAAGAAAAAATATGTGACGAAAAAGTCGAGAAATGTTTTCCCTGTTGCGAAACAAAAGACAGTTTGACAAACATATCAGCGGGCGACGTAAAATATTATTGCGACACTTGAGTCCGTCTTATACTAATGAGCTCATTGGATTATTTCAAAAGAATTGTGTCACACATTCTCATCCAATTAGTCCCTCTTAGAAATTTCCACTTTGTCGACGTGCGATCGCTTCGATTTTGTTTTCGTGAACATGGGACGCAATAAAAAATCGAACGGAAAAGTGGCAAAAAGTGGAAAAAGAGGAAATAGCGAAAAATAAGGGGAAAAACGGAAAAGAGCAAAAAAGATGGAGAAATGTGGAAATAACCGGAAATGACAATATAAAAGCTGAAACTACAACCAGCTGTGACAATAAACAGGAAAAATAACGGAGGATATAGAAATGAGACAATATCAAGATATTTAATGTAAACAAATTTTAACTTATTCTACAACATGTCATTTAACAAATAAAACATGTGCTTGGGGTCAGGCCTCTGAAGAGCATCTTAAGAAATTATTGATTTTACAAAAACGAGTACTTAGGTTTATTTAT
>JAOBBB020167799.1:0-12262 GCA_025331005.2 Zoanthus gigantus
ACCTCGGAGCACAGCCTCAAGGAGGGAGGAAAACCGGAGTACCCGGAGAAAAACCCTCGGAGTCAGATAGAGATGGATAAATCTCCACCCACATGCGGACCCCGGTAGTCGATCCCGGGTCGTAGAGGTGGGAAGCGCGAGTGATGACCACTACGCCAACCTGACTCCCTAAGACTGCAATAAGGGCGACTAGCACAGCCATCATTACTATAATCATTATTATGTTCCATGCACTAGTTTTAGTTTCAAATCAGCTAGATTTAAACCTGCTTTAGTTTGGTTAAGTGCATCTCCTGAATATAATTTTAAATGCACCCAAGAATTAAATAAGCGAATCAGACCAAGTGCTCACTTATTGAAATAAATACAGTACAAATGATAAATAAATAAATATGAAATGGGACCAACACATTCACCAAATTACTTCCAAAGCCAACCTTTCCTTAGGCTTTCTACGCAGGAACCTCTTAAAATGCCCGGAAGTAGTCAAAGAACGGGCTCATCAAGCACTTGTGCGTCCTCACGTTGAATGTGCTTCAGCAGTATGGGATCCCTACCTCATCAAGGACGTGAATAAAGATGAATCCGTCCAACGACGTTCTGGTCGGTTCGTAAAGAACAACTATATAAAGGAAAAGGGCACTATAACCAACTCGCTGAACGAGTTTGGTTGGCCGTCCTTGGAATGCAGAAGAAAACACCATCGCCTCGACTTCTTATACAGAACAAAAATCGGGAAAACAGCTCTGCAGATTCCTGACTACCTAAATAAAACAGTGAGAAGACCAATGCGAGCGATGGATTCCACATGCTACATTAAGGCAAACAACTAAAGCAGATCTGTACGCCCAAAGCTACTTTCCGAGAAAGATAAGGGACTGGAACAACCTGCCTCAGCACATTAGGCACTGCACAACAGAACGCACGTTTAAATCCGCATTGTTAAACATTTCTTTAAATAAATCGTATTTTTTTTTAATGTTTTTAAGCACCATGCACCAGTCATGCACAGCACTTGCAAGACGTGATGGGAAACCTTTGTCTCTTGATTGAAAATAAGATTCTTTGATTAGTTACTTCTTCAACTACATATTCCATGAGAATAACTTACCCTTGCTGCACTGACAAAGGTGAGCAGCAATACAAATGAATATGAACAGATCATTTTCGAACTTGCAGTTACCGCTGACAACAATGACAGCGGACTCAATTTGTACAGTCTTAGCCTCAGTATGAAGTTAAATATTCCTCAATTCCAATGCAGTTTTACACTACTTACAACTGCGTGTATTGTTATAGGTGTGACTTCTCGCTCTCTCTCTTGCATGTATTTTTGAATATTTAACAACAAAACGAGGCTAAGGCTGTATAAAATGAATCTGCAGTTATTTATCAGCAGCAACTCGGAATCCAAAACTGGTCTATGACTTATGGCACTTACCATGCTAACTCTGGATCCCTTTGTAAGAAGGGAAGAGAAAGCATATGACGTCACACAACTTGCAGCCATTGCATAATATGTATTCAGAATAGCTCGATATCTTGGGCTTCCCTCAACTAGCACTGCATTAAAACTGGGCCAGAACACCCACAGAAATATGGTACCTATAGGTCACAAAGTCAAACTTAGTAATGCTTTCTTTTATTTTGGAAAGTCAGCGTTTTGTGGTAATGTTGTTTCAAAATTATATGGATTTTGATTGGCTGACACACGCGATACTAGAACTTCTTTTGTTCTTCGGAAAGCCAATCTTCGTGCAGTGGTAGTCATGGAAACAATAATATTTTCATGTTAGCAAAATTGAGCTTCATAACCTTACTATCAAACTTATCGAAGTTAATAATTATTAAGAAGTTCTCCGTATAAGTCGACATTCATCTTTAACAAGATCAAAGTAGCAACATTTAGACAAAATTTGTAAAGAACAATTATACATCAAGTAATAGAATAAATACATATTATATAACTCACAATACAGTCAATTGAGGGTTGTCTAATACACATGAACTGATTACGATCTAGCTTGCCAGCTGGCTCTCTGAGCCGCGAGGAGAATGGGGAACTTCTCTCTCCCCATTCTCCTCGTGGCTCAGAGAGCCGGCTGGCCGGCTAACTACGATCGTGAAAATGTCTTGACTGGTGGTGACTGATGGTGACAGATCGTTACTGACTGTGTCTCACAAGTACAGACTGTCACCGAAAAACTAAAAACTGTCACAAACTGTTACGCTCAATGACGCCAGTGATAGGTCGTGAGAAACTTAGAAAAACTTTTCATATTCTTGGGGAAGTGTGCAAAGTTTTGACGGATAGTGACCTATGGTGAGATTGTCATAAACTGTTACAGTCAAGGACGGCCGGTGACTGACCGTGACAGACGTAGAAAAACTTTTCATATTCTTGGTGAAGGTTGAAAAGTCTTGACCAATGGTAATCGAAATGAGGCAAGATTTTTTTCTAAGTATCTCATGACCTGTCACCGGCCTTCCTTGACCTAACAGTTTGTGACAGCTTGTAGGTTTTTGGTAAAATTCAGTGACGATTGGTCACAATCGGTCAAGACGTTTTACCCTTCCTCAAGAAGAATGACAAGATTTTTCTAAGTCTCTCACGACCTGTCACCTGCCGTCACTGAGCGCAACAGTTCGTGACAGTTTGTAGTTTTTCGTTGATAGTCTGTAACATTCGGTCACGATCGATCATCATCGGTCAAGAGTTTTCACCCTTCCCCAAAAAATGTGACCTGTCACCGGCCATCCTTGACTGTATTAAACAGTTTGTGGCAGTTTGTAACAGTCATTTATGATCTGTCACCACCAGTCAAGACATTTTGCCGACTGGAGTCAGTTCGTGTGTATTTTACATGTATGAGTGATATTTTATTTTTATAATAAACAATGATAATTTCTTTTGTTTTAAAACTAGAAAAACACCTTCCATCCAAGAAAATGAACATCCAGTCAGATCAATATGCATTAAAGTATATATTTAACTTTCCTGAGAACTATTGATTAAGAATAATAAAGAAACGCTACTCCATCGTGAGACCAGTTGTTGAAGAACGATATATAAGCTACTCCTTTGTTTTGTTTTCTTAAACCTTTCAAAATGTAAACTTCAAAGCTATAAACTCACTTGATAATGATGGAATGATGCCACAATATATATGCGTTAGTTTTTCTAGTTAATTAGTACCATCTCAAAAGTTAATCTTATACATTTCTTTTCTATCAAATGTTTAATTGCTTCTAAAAAAGCAGATTTATTGACTCTAGCTTTAGAAGCCTAGAAACACTCTCCAAAACAGCTACTGTAACCAACTTTTTTTTTCCCTACCCTATTATTTTTTTCTAATGAGTAGCTTGCAATATTAAAATAATGCACCAATACAACCTGACGACGTCTATTTAACAACTATTCCTCAAAGGGGAGGTGAATAGTGGTGGATTAATACCAAGACGTAAAGCGTCGAGCTATATATCCAGCACTAGGCACCGAACTTGAGGGGGATAGTTGTTTTTACTATTTACCAAAATAACGCGATGAAAATGCAATTTATTTTCAAAGAAACAATACAATATAAACCTTTTTTCTATTTTAGCACGCATGCTTCCTAACATTTCGACTTCCGCCTCAAAATAGTCTTGGATAGTGTGAGTTACGGGAACCAATCAGAGCTCGTGAAAATGGGCATCGGTTGCTTTGGTAAATACTAAATTATGGTAGCATTTTGACAACACCTTCACTCTCTCACAAAATATTTTTGTTTTTCCATTTATTATTCAGGACAATTATAATCTTTATTCTAATAACAAACACAGTGAGATTACCTAAAGTTGCGAACAGGTCAGAGGTATATCTAGATGTTTCCTTCTCATGTGCCACAACTTTACTGTTAAACAGAGCTCGAGCTACAGCAAGACCAAAATAAGCTCCAAACACGTGAACATAAATTGAACTCCCAGCATCCACTGCCTGTAGAAATCGTGTTCCAATCGCCAAGTTAGCTGCGTAGAATATCACTTCTATAAAAGCCATCACCAACAGCTGAAGTTGACTGGTTTTACCAAGAACTGCACCAAAAGTCACAACAACAGCAACAGCTGCCAAATCTCCTTTAATCATGCTAAAATAAACATTTTTAAAATAACTGAATTTGAGAAAAAGATTAACAGCAAACGAAAGTACTTAAATCTTATTAACATCTCAGTTCAGTTGCTAAAAACCGATTAGCACCCCTGTTTTGAGATTATTTATTTTGAGCTGTGATTTTTGAATTTCAAGGTTTTTTCCATAGAAAATCTGAACAGTATTTCAAAAATATAAACCTTCTCATACATAATAAATTCTTATTTGAGTCTTTGCTTAACCTAAGGAAAAGTGAACCAGCCTTTGAACTTGGTCCAACTTCAATTGTTCCCAAAATTCAGTTTTTAATAGCGAAGGTTATAAATTAATATGAACTGCAAGAGATAAATATTAACGAATTATTTTTTTATTTAATAGTTATTAATGGCTTTTATAACTTCAAATCAGGGAAGTAGGTGGTAAAAGTGCTACAGTAACAACGAAGGTGCTAATACTTTGTATTTTATAAACAAAATCTGAGTAATTTAGCGACAAAAGTAGGCACAAAACTTATGCATTGAAAATCCTGTACAGTAAACATGTAGCTACTGTAAATTTTTTTTTTATAAAGCTGTCAGCAATTTCTAGTTAAGCCCTTTGCCCCTACAGGATTCCTGCAGCTCAGGAGCCAACTAATTTAAGATCTTTTTAAGACTTTTTAATGCCAAAAGTAAAAAAATATAAGTCCAAGTTTTCAATACAAAAAATAAGAAAAAGGAACCCTTAATTAGAGAAAACAATGCTAATAAACACTTTTGATGGTAAACAGCAAGATCACACCTTTACAAAAATCTATAAACTTTATAACCGAATGACGACAAAAAAGTTCTCATCAACAACGGCAGATACAGAG
This sequence comes from Zoanthus gigantus, assembly GCA_025331005.2. Classification (NCBI taxonomy): domain Eukaryota; kingdom Metazoa; phylum Cnidaria; class Anthozoa; order Zoantharia; family Zoanthidae; genus Zoanthus; species Zoanthus gigantus. Next base: position 4,983 of record JAOBBB020167799.1, read on the forward strand.
TTGTGTGAGGCAGCCAATAATGCAATGTAATGGTGGTCAGAAACGTGAAAGACGGGAACGTCCCGTTAAAGTTGCTCCCGATATGCAGATAATACGTCAAGTTGTATCAAGTTTTGGATGCAGGAAAAAAACTCTCTCATTCGCATTACATATATAGTGCCTTTTAAGACCTAAAGATAAATTCTAGCTAGCAAATTTAATATCTTTTTAAGGCCTTAAATCTGTGTCTCCCGTGGCGAAACACGCACGCCGCAGGAACAATGAATTCAACGACGAAAAAACGAAATGAGCCTTGAAAGCAACACAACAAAACTATCAGGATCTGACGCCAGCCAAGGAAATGGCGAAAACTAAAGGAGGCAACGCGAGAACGAATACTGGATGCAAGGAGTGGTCTTACGGAATTTATTGAAAAACCAAAGGGAAGCGTTACACATCAAAATCGGTCACGAGAAACGTCATATGGACGTTGGGGGGTGGGAAGGGGGATTGGTGGCTGTGACGTTTCTCCGCATGTCGCCGTGTTAAAAATCGATAGTTTGCAGAAACGTGACCAATCGGTACATCTTTGTGGTAATGTAATACAAATTTGTAGTTTGCGATAATCTTACTGCAATGTGCTTTCTCAGCAAAATATACGTTCGAGCCAATGCAAAGTTACAATGGTGATTTGCAATTTTGACGGGATCAATTTTTCACAGATCTTTCTCGAAGACATATGTCTATAAAGTAAAAAATGCCTTCAATTTTTACATTAGTTTTGCCGTGTTTAAATTTACAATAACATATCGATAAATGTGTTTGACGTTTCTAGGGGGGGGGGGAGGCTCCAGAGAAATGTCCTTATGACGTTTCTCGTGAACAATATCGATATGTGACGCTTCTCTAATAGGGAAGAATGAACTAGAAATACATTCCAAAACAAATCGATTAGCTAAAGAAAAATACTTAGGTCTTACCAATAACAAAAAAAAACGTTAACAAACAGAAAGCAAAACAATCATTTGGCTTTGAGGTAAGCCCCTCACTGGCTGTTCAAGCGTACATGTCTACACTCCACACACTCTACACGCTCGTCTCCCTCTTAAAATAAAACTTATATATATAACGGAGTGCACGGGCGTTTACGTTCTTGAAATGATAAGCTACTCCCAAAGGCAAATACGTAAGCATACAGTAATCAGATAAATTTAATTACTCACTCCAACACGAACACTTCCGATGAAACGAACAGCGGAAAAGTTAAAGCAATAATCTCTAGAAATAACAGTCGCAACATATTACAAAACGCACATCAAAGCAATTTAGCCAAGATTAAAAAAAAAACGCCGATAAAAGAAAACTAAGCAATGCGTGAAGTAAAAGTCAAATCCAAATTGACAAGCAAAACGTGACAAAATCCTAAGCGTGTGACTGACCAACCACCGGTACCGTGACTTTGGTATGAAATTATACATGACGTGTTAAACAACGAAAAACTTCTTCCTGTCGCTTCTGATTAGTAAAACATAAATTCTGTTTGTAGTGCAACGAAAAAGAATTAAATAAAACAAAATTACTAACATTAAAACAGTGACACGGTCACATTTGCTACTCAGAAAAATGTGCCGGCTACTGTAATTTCATATGCTTGTAGCTCAATTTTTAGCAATGAAGCTGCACAACACTGAAAGAATTAAGACTGAACAGTAAATATTAAAACAAACTTGAAGGGGAGGAAGAAAATGGATGAAATGTGAGTGTGTCAAGATTGAGAATATAGGAGATTTTTCGCGTCAGATCCAACATTGAAGATTACCATGATATTTAGTATATACTTGCAAAATATGTTATCACACAAATTCATGCATGTAGAGAACAGAAGGGAACCAGGACTTTGCTAGATTTTAATTTGGTTAAATTGAGGAAGTTCTATAAAAGCAAGATGAGAATGATCAGAAGGCAGCGATCGAAGTAAGATGAGTTGGTGTTTTGGGGGGCCTACTCCTACTTTCTTAGCATCTCAGGTTTCTCTTAATCTTTTTGACAACCCTGAAAACAATATAATCGTATACATACGATTATTCGGAACTTCAGAGTACCTGCCCCTAAGGCACTAGCCACAAAAACAGTTCAGAAAAGCATTAGTCAGAATGGTTTGAGAAACCATAATTTTTTTATGGTGTTGGTCAGCACTAAGACAAATCAGGAGCTAATTAGTGTCGACTTTTGTAAAAAAAAATTATAAAATGGGTTTGAGTCTCATTAAAGCCTGTATGTCAGAATAATTTTAAAAACTGCATTCAAAGCCTTTGAAATCATTTTATGCCATAGGAACAAAATGCCAGATGAACTTATAAATTACCATGCAACAGATCTCTTATAAATTATATACATTATTTCCTTTTTGTAGCATTTCAAATATTTTCCTTGTAAGTTTTTAATACCAGGATTAGATTCAAATCCTTCGCAAAATTGTTGTTAATCTACAGTTGTATAACCTTTTTTTCTTGAAAAATTACTATTGTAGCTAAACTTTTGAAAATTTAATAAGTCTGCATTTTAAGATGTACATAATGAATTATCTCAAACATCAGTGTTTTAGCTGTTGTTAAAAACTTTAATTGATTTCATCTGGTTTACATAAAAAAGGTTTTGTTAGATCTAAAACAAGGGACATTTCATAAACCAAACACCCTTAGTGGCATCATATCACATTCCCTACAGTCAATTCCTGTTTAAAATGTTCACAGTTGTAATATACTAAAATTATTACAGAACTACAATTAAGAAAAACATTACGAAACTTTAGTTTGTACACAACTGAAAAGTGTACTTTGTACCCTTATAAAATATGATGCAATTTCATATTATATTTTGCATATTTAAATTAATGTTTTATTTGTAATGAAAATCCAACAATAGTCAATACCACTATATACTTTATTGGAAAATTTATAAAAAAAACAAAAAAGCCAAACAAATCTGCTTTCAAAAAAAATTTTAGAAGCCAAAAAATATAAATTTTTCACAGCCAAAAACACTATAATTTCCCTTCTCAAGTTTGGAGAAAAATGCTTAGTTACAGTTACTTGTTGACTTTTCGGTTCATATTAACAATAACATATCGCATTTGCCAAACATTTCAATAGAGAGAATATAGTTATATACGTCTAACAAATTATTTGTATTCCCCATACTGACCTTGTCCGAAGCTTTATATAAAAATGTAATTCTGTAACACACTTTAATACACGTTTTAAAAAATCTTGGTAGCACTACTTTGATCTAATATGGTTTATTTTGGTGTAAATTAACCAACTCCGCGAAACAACTACAAACCTTTTTAAATTATTTTGTATATTTTATAGTCCGGCCACAGTATTTACAAACTTAAAAACAGTCCCGCGGCGAAGTTCCACTTGGCTCACGGCAGGTGCCTTATGTTTTTTTGAAAATTACAGATCATGATCACGATATTGCTGTTTAAACTCACCTTTCAAATCCAAGTTTGATTTTGTTTTCTTTGATATCAAAAAAACCTTGCATCAGAGTCGCCCACTGAATGACTAATGCCGATAAAAGAAAATTATACCCAAGAGCGCTGAACCCATATCGTCGAAGAAAAATCATTAGAAAACCAAATCCAACGAAAACCATTATATGGACATCCTGAAAACCTGCAAAATGAAATTATTATGTTAACTGTAGTTACCTATTTCTTGTACGATCAAAGATAAAATTGATCTTACCGCCATATTGCGACTGGAGCCTAGTGCTGTCACGCTCCAACCCAGGTTGATCTTCCGGTGAAACACTTTTATCATAATCGGCAAAAACAACAAATAATATTAGTAAAAGACCTTGTAAAAGTAACAGTAAACTTGCAAATTTGCCTCTTCCAAGACTTTGAGTAGCCATGTTAAATATCGCCCCAAGAACTTCAGCACATATCGTTATCGATTAAAAACTGTCAACCGGAAACCGATCGACTCAAAATTGAGCCCGCATTACCGTACAACAGCGGCTACACGCTATCGAGTTGTTCAACATGAAAGACAGGGAACTGGAAAGAATAGGTGCTGACCAAGTTGCTTTGAAACCCGTAAAAAATGCAGATATTAGCGTTGGAGCCGGCGTGATTTTCCTTGCCGGAGTAACTTTTGCTTCAGTCCTGGGTGGTGTAGGGCTCACGTTAGCTAAAGCTCGTCGAAAAAGCCCTGATGCATTCGGCAAACGAGAGGAAGAAGCGACTCGTTTGGCATTGAAAGCTCTTGGTTGGGGAACGTTATACGCAGTCAGCGGAGCTGGGCTGTTGGTTTACGGAGTTAAAAGCGCCCTTGGAGTAAAGAATGTAGGTTAACTCTCCCTTAGTTACGGATATAGTGTAGTGTTGGTTCCCCCTCAAAAAAAAAAAAAAAAAGCCTTTTTTTGGGGGGAGGGGAGGGGGTGATGGAGCACCTGTATAAAGTACTACATACGGTTTATGTATGGAAACTTTAGGTGCAATAAGTGTAGATTGCACCTAATCCTACCACCAAAAGGAGTGGTGGCCTAACTGTGAAACTAAGAAGTTATATCTCTCATGTTGAACATAGTGTCACACAATAAGGTTAGTAGTTGGGATTGATAGACATGGGTCCCCATCTTGACAAATTGGGATTGACAGGCAACAAATATGTTTCTCCAATTGAAGCAGTCACTTTGAAGCTTCAACAAAAATGGCCCCTGTATAATTCGTATGTCTTTGCATGGGTAATGTTGCCTTTTTTTAGGGTGTAGTTAATTATTGATGCCAACATTCAATAGAAACATTCTTTCTTTGTATTGCATTCACTCCAGAGTATATTTAGCAAAAGCTGAGATATGTATTTAAAAATTAAGTCATTATCCATATTGCCATCTTTAAAAATATCAAGAACTGGTTATATTTATATATTAAGTACAGTGTAAACCTGGAATCCCTCTGAAATTCCATGGACCTGGGTTTTAGCAGTTTTCAAGGAATGCCAGGAGTAGTAGCACCATGGACTAACACAAGTGTTAATGCTCAACATGTTAGCTAATAATAATAAGAAGAATGATAATAATAATAATTATTATTATTATAATAATAATAATAATAATAATCTTTATTTCCTGAGGGATACAATTTACAGTAGTTTGATACAAACACTGACAACTCCGTGGCCCTCATACGAAATACATGTAAAAAAGGGGGGAAAATGAATAAATGCAATAATTATAATTACTACAGAACTATAACAAGTTATATAGGAATCTATGATAAACATTTAAAGTAGCCCTGGCCTTTCAATAAATTTAAAAGTAGGAGACCATGAATGGAGAAGTAGCCAGCCTGTCCAGTAGAATTCAGAAGATTCCCCACATAATAACATTTCGCAAGGCATGAAAGTAGCCGACCATGGTTCAAGATTTTTTCCCAAGTAGCCGACAGATTTTGTTGGCTGTCGGTGCTTATTGAAAGGGCTGTGAAGGTTTATAAAAAGCTATTAAAAAACTTAGAAATACAACTATAGTTTAAAGGAGCATGGCAGCATTTTTTTCCTGTAAAATAGATTTCAAAAGACTTACTTTAAAAGTACCATAGTCTTAAGGTTACTTAGCAGACCGATGTACTTGAAATCACATTCGTAGTGAGACTAGCACCAAAGTTGCAAGGACATTGATGGAGGAAGCTAACAATCCCTTCCTTTCTGGAAACCTTTAATGTAATACTTAAATGTTTTGAAGATTTGAGTACTATATTATCAGGGTTCTCCCTAAATTTGGGAGTAGAAGGAGAATAAAATGGAGTAGCCGGCAGAGGAATTTATCAAGGTCGTTGGATAGAAAACAAAGTATTTATTAATTTTTTTATTCAGATCTGAGTAGCTGGTGCGGCCCAGACGACAAGTCGGCAATTTTCGCCGGTCGCCGGGGCTTACAGAGATCTCTGATATTATTAGCTCTACAGGTTATGTAAAATATGCATTGGACACCATATTAGTATTCCATTGATTCAGGAACCAAACTAACATGTATCAAAGGCTCAAAGCATATGTAATGCAGTTGAGATTGCAGCTCTATTTGATCATCCGTAATGCAATGTATTTTTGGCAAAAGTGGCTTGAATTCTCAAAGACCCTCAAATGTTGAACCCTTAATTAACTTCTAAAATGCTTAGAGCTTTGGATTCAGACTACAAAGATCTATATCATAAGTGGAATGCTGCATCTATGTTTTTACAGAAACAAATTTACAAATAGATAAGTTTTACACTGTAGTGAAAATAACTTTTGAACTGAAGTTTTGGACTGTAGTTCTTCATTGGAGTGAATGAAGACAAAGGACTACGATCCGAAACATCAGTTCAAAAACTATTTTCACCATGGTGTAGAACTTATCTATTTGTAAAACAACATAAATCTATGTGTTGTTGTAATTATTATTACAATTATTATCATTATTTGTTTTATTGTTATATTATTATTTAATCCTTGAGATACTGTTTAACTAATGTGGAGCTCTAGTATTTCTGATTTGGTACTTTTAATCTGGGGGAACTTGCCAACTTTTTGGAGCACGGATGCTCGTCAAAACATTTCAATGGAATCCTTAAAGTGTTAATAACGTTCAGTTTTTTATTTCTTTATACAAAATTAAATAATTTTAAAAGGACATCCCTGATTTTTTTTTTTTTGATTTGAACAAAACACGATTTTTTATGAGTTTTTAAAATCAAGAAATATTGGTTTCATTTTGGCACACCAATTGCCAAGGATTGTCATGTACATTAAGGAACCCTGCTTCTTGTAGTGCTGGAAAAAATGCCTCAGGGAGAAGTGTTGCAGTGAGATGCAGTAACATACTAGGTGACATAAGAGTAGATAAAATTCTAATTTTTTAGTTCTTCTGATCTGGTCTCCCTTAGAAGGAGAAAGAAATAGAATGACTTTTTCTTTAATCTACGTCACAGTCAGCGGTAGGGGTTAACCAAATAAATGTAGGGTTTTCTTGATATTAAAAATTCGTAAAAACTTCGTGTTTTGTTCAAATCAAAAAAAAAATCTGGGATGTCCTTTAAAAAATATTTGCTTTATGATAAAGAAATGATAAAATAAACGTTATGGGCACTTTAAGTGGTGCCAATCTGGGCATGGCTCATATCGATATCAAACCCTAAGAGGTACTATCCAAAAGCATAATGCTGAAATAACTGACAACTGGTCAGCCAACTAATTAGCAGGCCCAGCAGAACATAGCCATTTTCCTCTGTTTCGTTCGTCGGACTTCACAAT
>JAOBBB020167889.1:0-12261 GCA_025331005.2 Zoanthus gigantus
CTATAGAAGTTAGGGTCTGGGTAAGGTTTTGTTTGTATGACTTAACAATAGTACACCCCAATACGGAAATTTTACCGTGACTTAATGCGAAGATTAGGGAAGTGATTCTAGCGTTATGTGCTGTATGAGCAAACTACTCTTGATGAAATCAGTCTGTTCGAGTCATAAACATAGTAATAGGAGTTGGCCGTTTTTAAATTGGCAACGGTAGAAAACAACATAACTTACAAGAGAAAAACTAAAAGACATCGCTGAACTTACTTATTAGATAATATTCTTTGCCTGTTTTAAACGTTAAGCCATTTGGTTCTGGACTGTAGACTGTAAACACGATATCGTAGTAATCCAATGTTAAGGGACTGTCACATTTCTTCAATCTGCGATGAAACTTATTGCTATCGTTATATGTACACGTTTCATATCCTTGTTTATCGACCAGCAAGATGTTCTCGTACATATTCTCTTTTGACTGGCTCCGTTCTTGTTCTGTTAACACGGTTGTAGGATTAGGACAAACTAATGTGATCTTGGAATATGTCTTAACGAACAACGTGTAGTTTGTGGCGAACCTGTTGAGTGAAGTCAAAACCATATTTTACATAGGCAATCACTGCGTTTCCTTATTAATGAGGGAGAAACAATGGCTCTGTTTGCAGAGTAGCACAGCTCTGTCAGTTATCAATGAAAAAAATACAAGACGCATTAAATGCGTAAACATCATATACAGCGTTAAACTTCATATTGATAAGACGGCGGAGTCCCCCTTTGTGTTGATTGTGTGATGAGAAGGTTGAGAATGTCGATCACTTTGTGAGTGGGTGTAAGAAATTAGCTCAGGAGGAATACAAACGAAGACATGACAATGTTCATGATAGTGAAGAAGTTTTGCATGATCTGCAATTTGCCTAAAAATTGCCGCGTGATTTGTGAAAACTGCAAAAATAATGCTTGTGACGTGTTAATATTACTGCTAACATGATGACGGTTAAGACCAACTTGTTAAACGTGATGAAACGTGAAATTATAAACATTTAGCGCGTGATTCGTAATTGAGACAACCTTTTTACCACACTGAATGCTGCGAAGGCAATCCACTGGAAACTGTGTGAGAAATATGGATTGGAGCGGTGCGAAAAGTGGGATAAGCATACACCTAGGAGTGTAGTGGAGATCGAAAGAATCAAGATCTTGTGGGATGTCTGTATCCAATGTGACCATGTTATTGAAGCTAGAAGGCCTGACATATTAATCACCAATAAGGAAAACAAGAACTGCTTTATTGTTGACATCGCTATCCCCGGAGATTCAAGACTTAATGTAAAAGAGGATGAAAAGATTGAAAATACCAGGACCTGAAGAGAGAGATTATGAGATTGTGGAATTTGCAAAGTGCTCAGGTAATACCTATAATTGTTGGCGCCCCAAGTGGAATAACAAGAAAATTATGCTACTGGGTTGGGAAACTGGGTACTACACCTACAAAAGACTGCACTATAAGGAACAACGAGGATTCTGAGAAAGGTGAACATTGCTGTCACGCTGTCATGTTTGAAGCGGAAAAATTCAGCGGGAGAGTTGGTGGCCGCACGTACTAAAAGTTTGTTTTAGCAATTTTGACTGTTTTCATTCAAAACCAAAAAGAGAGCCCCCAAAGCAACATTTTATTCATCTTACAGAAGAGAAATTGAAGAACTCCTTGTAGAGAAAAACTCCATAAACACTCAAACTGACGCCACAAGGACTGCCGTTCGTTTGTATCTCCTCTCTCATTCTTGTAATAAATTGTTTTGATTTAATAATTGTGGTTTGTTTTGTTTATGATTTATAACAAAACACTTAACTACTGCTCCTTCGGAAAACATCTGTTTTGTTTCCCTCGAATCTCGAAACATTGAGTTTCTCGGAAAACAAAACAGATGTTTCCCTCGTGAGCAGTCATTAAGTTCATAATGTTAATTACAATCACTTTCCCTATCTTGGTAAGTTTTTCTTAACACTCTTTCACTTAATTTTTCTAGTTTCTTTGAATAACGTTTTAAACAAAAGAAACCACACAATAGCACAATAACTAAGATGTGAAAGAATAAAAGATTTGTATAACTTTGACTTGGCATCAACAGCAATACCAAACTTGTTTTTTCCACAATCTACACATTATACAGTAGAATACAATTCATTTCAATGTTGAATGAAATTAAAACAGAATTATAGTGCTCAAACACCCGAAATAACTATAAAAAAAGTTAATCTAGTCAGGTGGCCGTTCCATTTTGAGTAATTAAATAATTATGTATGAGGAAAGTGGATCAAAAACAAAACAAAACCAAAAAAAAAGCCACGTAAGGAAAAAAGGAAATATTAATTTATGGTAAAAAAAAATCTTTAAGAGACATTTAAGTCAAATACTATTTACTATAACTTATGTATATTTATCAAGAGAACATTCTTTAGTTTGCCGTTTAAAGCAACGAAAACTTAAAGTTTTTAATTGTTCATCAGTCTCGTTTGAATTTTTTGAACCAAAATATCGAATATTAAATTTTCCACAATATGTTCTAATTTTTGGAAGCAAGAGGAATAAGGCGTTTAAATCTACCATTAACTTATTTTTTATTGTTTTCACTAATATTTATTTTTAATCTAGTTCTCAACCGAAAAGCAATTCTTTCGCTATAATAATCGAAGAATTAAGAAAATACCGAAACTTAATTTTACTAATTTTTTCGTACAGAGTGAATAAATGTAATAATTCATATTTAGAACAAAAATAAGCTTCTTAATGTAAATATTTTTAATTGAAGCTGAAATATTAGTGGTGTTTTAAATGGCTTGTAAACGTTGAAATTGTTAGTTGTTGCTGCTTTTGCGTCTTATTGCACTTTATTTTGACAAAGCATACAGTAGTTCGTTGTCATAACGGTCTTACACCGCGCTTAAATTCCCGATGAAGCCGACTCATTCAACAAAAAACAAAACTGATTGGAAATATATAAACATAAGATATTTTATTCAGAGCTTTCTCTAGAGCCTAATATAAGCTAATAAGATAAGATAAGAAAATGTTAATGGCCATATGTGGGAAAGTGTTTTTACTCTTTATAAAATCCAAACAGTGTCATTGCGTGCTAGTAAAACCGGAACAACGCTAACTTTGTTGCATGACGACGCTTGAAAGTCAATTTGGTACACAAGATGCTTCTGATAAAATCTTTGTCAAGAAAAATGTCAAAACTTATGTCTACCATTAAGAATGGTTTGATAAAGTAAGGAATGAACTCCCTCGGGCATTTTAAATGATTTTGAAACCATTTTAAGATTTTATTCACTAAAATCTTAAGCCAGCCACTACTTTTGTGGAAAAAGAAAGCCATGTTTTATTGACTCAGTCAAGGTCTTGGTGATTGTGTTCTTAACAATGCCGAAAAGAAACTATATAACATGAGTTGTTACTTGTAGCAATACAAAGAGTTGGCCATCATGATATTGCCATGCATATGAGAGTGATTTCCTTCTTATTGCACTGAAACATGTCACAAGTGACTTTTTCTTTTTCATTGAATCGATGCGCGATGTGTTCAAAATTGTGCAAAATATTTTAAGCTTGTTAAAAATAACTCTGCTTAAAATACAATCGCTCGATATGTGCAGAAATAGAACTGACATTAAGAGAAAAAAAAGGTCAATTAAGGAGATCTATGTCTAATTGTTGTAATAAAGTTAAGATAAAAGATTCTTAATGACAATTTTCTTATTTTTAAACCCATCTTTTCCTTTCAGCCGTTGACTAAACACTTTTTAACGAAAATAACCACACTCGTCTCTTCAGCTGCATTTCTTTCAAGAACGGTAAAACTTATTTTGTAGGAACAGAATGTAAAATATCATTTACATGATTGTAAATAAGCCTGAAGTATTAGGAATATAACAATATACCTGTGTTTTGTCTGTCGACTATTTATATCTAACGAGAAATTGCGTAAGCATCGAAATCTTGTGTTTAGCTTTAAAACAAAGTTCAAAGTGAAAAGTTGAAAACTATATGGTGTGTTTTATGAAAGTTCAATAAGAGAAAATGGCATCAAATACTGATTGATCAAAGAAATGAAAACCGTTCATAATAACAACAAGTAAGATGCTTTTAAAATTTGTTGCGAACGCCGGATACCCATGCAAGTGAATAGCACACTGAATATCTCTTTTTCTTAACTATAGGTACAATTAAAGACGTTTTTATCAATGTGTTTTTGTCCTACTTCCTCTCTTCAGTCCTACACGTTGTTCCTTGTTGCCTCGGTCTTTGTTTCTTAAACCTCTTAATGAGAAGTGTTTTACTTAAGCTGTGGGTTTTTGTAAGTATCGGTACAACAACTCTTAAAATGACCTACTTACTTTGGATTGTTGGGGCTCCACTGTACTGTGGGATAAATGACACTCTGTACCTTGACACAACAGCACAGAGCTATAACAATTTCCAGGGCAAACCGACGTACCATTTTCAAACTCGTTTCTTTTTTTTGCTTGTTTTTCAACGACTGCGTTTATCACGATAGCCTATAGCAAATCAAAATAATTATAATTATTACAACTGTTTCGCAGATATCTCAAATAGATTCGACTAGTTTTACTTCTTGTACACTTTGTAAAATCTCAGGGTTTTTAAGTCCTGCTGAATAGAATTTACTAAAATCCTATTGGTGGAAAGCCATTACTTGGCATGTTACGTCACGATATGAGTTTCAAGCAGTTTAGCCTGGCAGTTTCGATAAAATTACGTCATTTTTACAATGATTTTTACAACTTCAAAACTATGGGCAAGGCAGTGCTTAGTCACTGTCGGATGAAACTGAAAATGTTTAGTGACAAATTTCAGTTTCAAAATTAACAAAACGTCACAAAATGACGTAATTATTTTTAAATGTCTTATTTTACTGTTTCTGTAGCCCCATTGGAGATGTAAAGTGATTATATTTAGCTTTTCATGTTGGCAGCCGGAGAATTTTGTTTCCTTCACAACAAAAGATAAGAAATCCCACTCGTAATAACATAAAAAATTTCATGGTATTGTAATCACAACCATATATATATATATATATGTATAGTTTTATACTAGAGTTCTCTAGCATCGTATTCTTTCACTTGAAATTATTCAAGTATGGACATCGTTTCAGATCTTTTGAGCAAATATAACCAAGTCTGAAACGCTATGCACGTGCATAAACAGATCTGAAAAGCCAACATATAACAGGAATGCTTCGTCGGTTTTACTCAGCGTTGTACAAGCTAAGTTACTGCATGTTGAAGTTATAAAGTGAATATTTTTTATAAATCTTTTGCCAAACAGATGGTTCTTTGAAGTACACACTCGAGGTAAGTACACTATCTGAATGTTGCATAATATATAATCTTTAAGCCAAATGTTGTGAATGAACTGCGCTCTCACTTGAGACAAGAGAGTTGTCATCTGCACAAGACCTAAATTTAGATAAAGTATTTGGTCTCTTGCTCTATATAGAAATGTAAGGGACCATTATGACGTACTCGGTACTGGCTGATTTTTTGATAAAGTAGTTTAAACAAACATGCTTTAATAACGATTTCCAAAGCCAAAATTTACACCTCAGCAAACCGTGATAAAATGTTTTTTTTTAATTAATGAAATTAGTAAACAACGACTACAAGTCGAAATTATAGAAAACTAAAATCAAAAATATTATGTACATGGTCCAAACGTTCACTCTACTATTTCTTCCTCAAAGAATCTAGACTAGAAATTTGTTTCAAAGGTCTAGAACATACTAACAATGATAAAGACGTAAATAACTAAATTGAATGGAAAACAACACCAATGCAGCAGGGGCAATTCACAGAAGCAATATTCACCATGGTGTATACAATTATGAATACCAAAACTATTTCAGTCCTCAGTTTTTTTCAAATAATTACTGAAAATTGTATTTTTTTGTGTGCGTGAGTGTGTGTGTGTGTGTGTTCTAAGGCACAATTTGTCTTGTTTTATAATGAACAGCTTATTTCACTGGCCTGAGGTGCACTTCAGCCTGAAATTGTTTTAAATTGCCTTTGATTTGCACTTCTCGTATAATTATAAAAGACAGTTAAATATATGAAATGTTTATGTTTTAACAGGAAAGCGAAAAAAAAATTTGTTTGGAGTGTAACCGCCACTAAATGATATAGTGAAATTTGTCTGAACAAAAGTTCAGTCTATAATGTTTGCTATTAGATTGTTCTTAATTTTTGAGTGATAAATTTGATTAGGGTTTTAAAAAAAGATAAGTTACAGTATTTAAAACCTGTCTCTTGGCGCCTTTTTTGTAGTTTAGGCAATATAGATAATTGAATTTATACTGAACCGTTGTAAAGAAGCTGATTAACTACAGATTGCCTCGCATCTGTTGGTAATCTATTTCTGCACAATATTTGTCAGTCGTCCTTTAAAAATATACATGTGCAGTTTATTGGCATGTACAACAGTGGAGGCGTACTCTGGTAATTTTTCCGAAGAAGTTAAAAGTTTTCAATGTTTGCCGGATTGTACAATTAGTACAAATACTTTATGGCGTAATGATAAGGCAACAATAAAAAAAATTGTTATTTTAAAACTGTAAAAAGTAGACATTACAATTACAATACCAAATATAATATAGCAATATAATTATTTAAAATAGTAGAATATTTGTAATGACTTCATAAGAGAAAAGTAAACAATCATTTTGCGATCTTATGTTGTGTAATGCTGAGCTGCGGTACGGAAATAACCACAATATGGTAGAGAAAAGTATGGCAACTGCCAGAACCTAGTAGCGGGTTGTAGTTTAATGACCACAAGTAAGGATACGCTGACTAACGGCACAATAATGTCAGTAGCGTTTCCTAGTTACTTCTCGTTTTCGCCGAAATGAAAAAATATTTAATATTGAGTTAAAATATTCAATATTAACTAAATTCCAGCATATGATAATTTTTAAAAAAATCTATATGTAACTGTTCTTTTATATTACTGTATTCTATTGACGTCATGCACCCCTGTCCAAAATTATATTTATTGCTGGATATTGATAAAGAAATGGCTCGGGTATAGGACTGATCTGATACCAAGCGCCAATGAACGCAATTTGTTTAACAATTATTGTTTCAAACAATGGAACTACGATTTTAGTTAATAATGCCATTGTAGTTTTAAACTACACCTCAAAAGCAAATTTTAACACCTAGAACCGAAATCGCGAAAATCCGAATATTTCATATTTGTAATCCAGTCAGAAATCAAACTGCAATTATAATTTTCTTGATTTACTGCTAGCAATGTCAAACTTTTGCAAGATATCATATCGATATTGGGTAATTATGGTGAGCAACTCGAAAAGAATTGCGGTATGTAAATATTAAACCTTTTTATAACTAGTCCGCTTAGTGTTCGCCGATTCAAACTGTGTGGCGGGCTTCAAAACAGAGTCGGTCACTTTCATAGCAACAGTAGAAGAATAACAGCTTTTTAGTCTGTTTCGCTTCTGCTGGGGAGAAGTTTAATCAGAAACATTTAAGGATTTAATAAACCTGAAAAATACCAGCAAGCAGCCCAGTAAACTCTCAACTGAGAGGCGCGCCGAGCAGAAGTTAAAGAGCGCCGCTTTATAAAACCAGTCAGCAAGCTCGTTATTTTTATGTACTTTTTACTCATACAAAGCGCCACCACAAATTTTGCTCAGTAATTTAAAGTTTTTGCGTTCAAATCATAGTTGAAACAAGACATTCTTATGCCCTTAAGTTGAACGTACATTTTAAATTAAGTCATTATAGAATCCGTGTAAAGCTAAAACCTACGAGAATCTTACAACTTACCTCAAACTAGCAACACAAAAGTGTTTTACAGGTGAATCGAACTCTATTTCTTTGCGAGAATAAAATTTCTTTCCTCAAAAACGCCTGGTTTAGCAGAATATATGATGCGCTTTTTACAACTTTCAAACTTGAACTGACAACAACATGCGGGGTAAATGAGATTTATGTGCTCGGACTTAGGAAGCGATGAAGCTGTTTTCAATACCACTTTCAGCCACAAAAGTATTTCCTTTCGCCCGCAACTGGCCAATGCTTATATTTTTGTAGTAATTTGAATTCTAAATGAATGAAAATTGACGCATTAAGTTTTTAAAGCTTCCAAGGGCACTTGAGCATTCAGTGATGGACGAATTTTTCAACAAAGTCGAAACTAGGATCTTCATTCCATATTATCTTATACTAGTACTTTGACCTTGAGCTAAAATTTTTAAATTAATCTCAAAGCTAGAAATTAAAATGGGGTTCTGTCATGTACTAAATGGCTTTTAAATGTGCATTTTACTTTGATATTGTCGCTTGTTAAAAGATGCCTAAACTATGTTAAATTAGCCACAAAGTTTTTTTTATTGTTACTATGATTCCGGAACGTGCACAGTGCAATTACACGACTTATGGCAAGGTGCATCTAATAATTGAAAGACAAGACCGCATTTCCAAAGGCATGCATTGTCGCATTGAAAACAGTGAGCTATTATTAAAGTCCTGTGCACCAGTCTCTTCATCTTAGATTAATCTATATAGATAAGAAAACCATTCGTGTGTAAAAACATCCAAATATATTTTGCTTGAAGTGCCCCTTCTAAAAAAGTGATATCATTTCAAGGGTTTTTGAGTGGGGCAGTTTACGTCAAGGTTTTGTGGGAACTGCCATCAGTATATTCTAAACCAGCAAACTTGAACTTTCTCAATCTCCGTTTCGTTAAAAAGGTTTAGTCGATTCATTATACGCGAAGTGCTTTTTGTTGGTAAGTTATTAAAAAAAGGTAATACTGTTGAATTTTCTTGTTTAAATAAAGAATTCTAGAAAACTTAGTGTTGCAAGGGAGTTCTATAAAAAGGTTCTTTTCAATTACTGTCTTGAGACAGTCAAAAAAGCGAGTTTCCAGCAATATTAGTATATCTAAATTACTTTATGATAATTAGGGGTGTGCTCCTAGACCTATACAAAAGCAGAATAATTGATCTTGAAATTAAAGCGTTTCTGTAAATGTAATGTTTAATCACAAAGATTTATCAAGGCAAAAGATCCAAGCCGCTATGTAATGGAATATATTCTGAATTAAAGTTAAGTAGACTAAACTCTAAAGATATACGTATTTATTACTTCGTATAGTCGGCTAGTGTACCAATTCGTGCTCATGCGTGAAACATGAGTAAAACAAAATAAATTTCTGGAAAACTACGTTGAAATTAATTTGTCAGTGAACCAATATGAGTACGAGCTCGGTCTAGGCCAGCAACTTTAACCGTAGACAGCTGTTTCTGCATTTTGTTCACGGTATCCATCATTTGCAGTCTATATTTCATGCGTGAAATCTGCTTTTCGTCCGATAGTTATCATGCCTTCAGAAAAAAACTGTGGCAAGAAAAAATATTGTGCTTTTCAAAGAAAAACAAGTAAAACATTTCTCAACTAAGTAAACTGAGTATGTTGCCTTTATTGAAAATATAGAACTGATAATACCTGGTGCTTTAAAAATATTACAATCAAAAACAAACAAAGCTATTGCTGCCGGTTGGAATTTAGAATAAATGTGGTAAGCAAAATATTTAGACTATGTAATCTTCTGATGAGAAAAAATACAAAATGTTAGACAATGAACCACCTAATTGCATATTTTGAGAACATATATCTATCATGAAAGAACTGAGTTTCGTTTCTGTAAATCTTTTGGTTATAACTCAAGATAATTAAAAAACTTTTAGAGCCAGAACAGTTGAGGACATTTCCAAGAGAAAGTTTATCTAGCAGCTTTCACATGAAAATAGTACGATAAGAACGTATAAGGAATGCAATTAAGGCCGATTACAAGCCAAAATATAGAAAACAGGAAAATGATTAAATATGAGAAAAATGACTTTAAAATTAAATGTTATGGCCAAGGTTTTGCAAGTTTGATTATTCGTGCACTGATATAATATATGCAATATAATAGGACTTGTGACTTAAGCATCTATAAGGCTGACGGATGCAGTCAGCTAGAAAATTTCGAATTTCTCGGCAAATGACTCAGTTGACCCAAGTTCCGAAAGAAAAATACGTGTGACAATAGATGCTCTTTCTAATGCTTGTTTTATAGAAAGGTCGTGTCCATGGCCAATTGTAGCAAGATTGCATCTACTCAGTCTGAATATTGATTAAGATATAAGTATTTTGTAAAATCATTCATTTCGAGACACAAAAATAATTAAAACTCGATATTTTCTAGCGTATGTTCAAAAGACCTTCACAATGTTTACTTATATAGTATTTTAATAATTCCTAAGTAGAATTTTCGTTGTCCGGAAGAATGATTCTCAAATCAATAGAAGTACAGCGCTTTATGGCTGCTAATGTTTGCTTAATGAAAATCTAAACAAGCAAGCTAATTTTAAGCATGTCAAAAAGGTCATACTTGAGTCAAATAGCTGTTGAGAACAGCACACCCTAACGATTTACAGGTGATTGTTACCAGTACTCACGAGCCAAGCACGAGGGGCTGCGCTCTCGAGCAGGTGCAAGATACATACTAGAAAAGAAAAAAAAAAGTATAAACGTACAGGAATTTTGAAATAAAATCTACTAAATTTTGTCAAATTAGGTGTATATTTTTCGTGCTCAAAAAACACCTTATTAATGAAAAGGGAAGTGATATTTGGCGTTTCATACTTTCGGACAATAAAACCGAAGCCTCACCGACATTTCACAACTGTGGTATTACCTCGCACCTCCCAGTTCCGTCTACTACCCGGAATTGTCTCCCCGGAAAGTGAAAGATATAGAACACATTAGCCATTTAATTTTCAGGAAACTATTTTTTTACTTTAAAACCAAAGTAATTAGGCACAAGGTAAACAGGAAAGAGATTCGCGACCACGGTTTTTATATTTGAGCCTATTTATACAGATGACTTTGTGGCTCGAATCCAGTGGCATACCGAGTTATATTGATAGTTTACTTATTATACAAAATCCAGTGACATACCGAGTTGTATCGACAATTTCTATTTTTAAAATCCAATGACAGACCGACTTGTATCGACAATTCAATTTGTTTTCCTTAAACTAGATAAAGAGGAGAGAATTAAGATTGGTGTTGTTCACTCTAATCAGTTAAAAACCATTTTATGCGCTAAAAAAAAGAACATTTCTTTTTTTTTTTTTTTTTTTTTTGTTGTTTTGAGAAGAAAAATTTGTAAATACTTTTTGTTTTGGCAAAATCAGAGAGGTCACCATTATTTGTCAGATCAGTTTTCAGTCACTTTAGTTTTCAACGACTTGGCAGAATAAAGAGTAATTCTTTCTAAGACGGAACAAAAATCAAACCACAAATGTCGTCAAACTGACATTTACTGATTTAGCGTGCTTTGTTGTTATTATAACGGCCAGTTATTTTCAGAGAGTTAAACTCATTTGTCTTTTAAATAATATGTGATTTCTGTAACCTGATTGGTTCAAAACAGCAGAGAATGCAAGACAATACTTTATTTACGTGTTGCATACTTAACTGCTGTGTAACAACCTAGCTATATATATTAGTTTCCAGGAACAACACAAAAGTGAATAATTTATATGTGTTGCTCCTGGAAAAGTAAAATAGTTTATAAATGCTAATTCAACCAATTTTCTTTAAAATGCTACATACATCATACAAATCTAAAACTGGACTAGGCAAATTCCTATTTTGAGGACTATAGATATTCATTTTAAAAGCTGTAAATTAAAATTAGAAATTACTAAATGCCGGGTTTAATACATAGTTTTTAAAAAGATGTTGACAGATCTAGAAATGCTAGATACGCTATACTACACACATCTTACAAATCAGTTTAAAATTGAAACTAGAAAACTACTAGTATTTGGGTTACAATATAATATATACTTTATGATGTTTATGATAGAGTTAACTGACGGGTAATTTTTCGTAGTTTTTAAATCATTAGGTTTGGGCTGCCTAGCTGATAGTGATAGCTCCACAAACCTATCCCACACGTAGTTATAGTAATGTTAGAATTGCATATTCTCTTAAACTACAACTGGTGCATCTTAGCTGCTAATAATTTGGAGATGCTTGTTACTGGCATAAAACTGTAACGGGGAACTAGCTTACTACTTTCAACTTCTGTAATTTCTTTATTGGATTGGTTGGCCTCTGCCCTGGCCTCGGTAAAGCCGGCATGGCTAAACTTCGGCCAGCACAGA
>JAOBBB020167980.1:0-21226 GCA_025331005.2 Zoanthus gigantus
CTTCCCCCCCCCATCCCTTCCTTCTCTCTCGCCTTAGAAAATTCGAGCATATAAGGTATCCATATATATAAAATTCACTGCAATTCGAATTTCTCTAAATAGCTTTCCACCACTTCAACTTCATCGAAAAACATGGATATACTTATGACTTTTTCTCATTTGCCGATCTATGGCTACATGATGGGGAACTGGAAATTTTAGATTATACACTGAGCAAAATTGTCTCGAAGTTGGACATAAATAACGTGTTTGACTATATTTCCTCTCAGTTCCTTTCGCCACACATGCAGTCCGTGGACAGGAACGAATATTTAATGATTTATGTAGATATATTATTTCTTGTTTTTTTTCGAAGAGCTATACCCTTCAAGGCCGTAGCCAGAAAGAGAATTATGACTGAGGCAATGCTCATTGATAAATTCTCTTCCCAGGTATTTAGGGTGATGATTATATTTAAACAGAACTCTTTGATCAGTATTCGATAAAAATTCGGTATCACAGCCTCAAATATAATCAAGATTCAAGATCTAGAAATTTTAATATAAGAACTTTTGAGTTGTGTTTTTAAAATACTACTTTAGGGACCCTAGGCATAAGCGAATCTAAGAAGGAGGGGGACGAGGAGACCTTTTTTCTCCCCCCTTCCTTTGGCAAAAAGTAAATATGACACCTCTGACGCACGCAAACATAGTCTAAAACTGCATGATATTCATACTTCATACACCTAAGTAGTGTTTTACTGTTTTATATTGACACTTCGATTCGTATGCCTAGATAATTCTTGTGACCTGCCCCCTTCCTCTTTCTAAATTTCCTGAATCTACCCCTGCTAGGTTCCGATCTGGTATGTGTGATGTTTAGTGAGCTTGTAGGGGCGTAGGCACCATTGGGGGGAAATCGAAATCACCAAAAGCTGTTTGGTCAGTGATAAGTATCGCAGTGAGGTCGCTAGGCCTAGCTACAAATATCACGTAAAATCGCCTAAGTATGTTTCCGGAAACTCCCGAAATTTTTTCCAAATATCTCGTTTTCCTCCCTAAATATTTTGAAAAATATTCTAAATATCCCAAATATAACCTTACTGTTTGTATTTAAATATCACAATATCGACGTTATGAAATGAATGCGTCGCAGTCTGTACAAAGTGAACGCGTCACGTTTAGTGCGTTGCTACTGAAGCCATAGCAACATAACAATATATGGTATACATTCATCTCAGTAACAATATAAACTCTGTTCCATCCCTGTCAAAAAGCGTTTCTGCTTTGGCTGTCGCCAACTTAGATACTCAGGAATCATGTATGATATGTCCTATGTTTCAACTCTAGAGTCAAACAATTAACGGTTGTTTACACGAAGCATTAGTTTCTCTCTCGGTTCAGCTGTAGGAACTGCTTCAGGTTCGGCAGTAACCGAAGCCTCTGAACTTTTAGCATCCGTCATTTTTCCAGTGCTAAGGATTATGGGAAACAATTATTGTGAGAGAAACCGCTGAACATTACCACTGCTGACACTGCATTTAGACTCAAAATAGACTCAATCGCAAATTTCAGGGAAAAGAAATGTTAAAACTCATATAAAACTAATAAAACTATAAACAAAGTCTGATTATTTAAACAGTTTTTTCTAAATATCCCAGGAGCTTCTAAATATCCCAAAAAATATCCGGATATTTGTAGCTAGGCCTAGTCGCGACCTTCTACAAGAATCGAGCAATGAGTAATGTAAGACCCCAATCCTATAGGTTTGTTGTCAGACACATTTCAGGCAAATAAATGATTGCGGACACATTGTCGCGTCTTGCTAAAGACCAAAGAGGTCTAGTTACAGATCGTAGTGTTGTAGAAGAACATGTGCGCTATGTTGCAGAGAATGCAACATCAAAAGCCATTTCTGTTTCTGAAATAGAACATGAATCTGAAGCAGACCTGCGTTATGCACATTACGTACCAGCATTCAATATTGAAATTGGAACAATTATCTAGCTGCTTACAAGTGTGTGCGGAATGAACTGTGTGTGCTAAGAAAACTAATATTGAAGGGCAGGCGTATTGTTGTACCCCTAAAATTCAGGAGGCATGTCATGGACCTGGCACATAAGGGTCATCGGGGCATTAAAAAGTCAAAGTAGCGCCTCAGGACAAAGGTGTATTAACCAGGAATAGGCGGTGACACTGAGCGCAGGTGCAAATCATGCCATTGGTGTCAGCTTTCGAGCAAGCCAGATGCACCTGAGCCACTCAAGAGAAATGAATTGCCAAGGGATGGCGATACCCATAGCTATACTGTCTGTTTCTACAAAGAAAAGGAACGGGCCGAATGATCATCTGCAGTGAAGATGAAAAGAGAAAGAAAAACTGGAGAGATTTTTGTTCTTTGAGCAGTTCTTTTAACAATGCAAGAGTTTCCGTAGATTGCTTGAACCATTCTTGGTCTTGTCTAAGTCTACAAAAGTAAAAATACATCTCTGCCAGATGTTTCTCCTGTGGGTTATTGAGAACAAAGATGGTGCCAGTAGTACTCTTCATTTCCTAAATCCAAACTGCATGTCAGTGATCTCAATCACTTGCCTCAAGCTTTGCACTAATGGCCTTTCCTGACTTCCAAAAAATGCTGCAACTAATTTAGCTCCATGGCAGGTTCCACAGTCATTGTAATAGTCTCTTTCATATCTTACTCTTGGCCTCCATCAAGATGTTTTCTCTACCATTCTTTTAGTCTCCACATTTCGCAGTAAAAATAGTCTCTCCAACTCTTTTGAATCGTATTCTTCTCCATCTAAACACAGGCAAGATGGTTCCTCTACCACTCTTTTAATCTCTACATTTTGCATTAAAATAGTCTCTCCATCTCCTCTGGATCTTATTCTCCTCCACCAAGATCTCTACTTTTAGCAGTGAAAATAGTCTCAATCTCCATCTCTTTTAAATATTATTCTCCTCCATCAAGACGTTTCCTCAACCATTCTCTTGATCTCTACGTTTAGCCGTAACTGAAAGAGTCTTTCCTCTTTTGGATCTTATTTTCCTCCATCAAAATGTTTTCTTTACCATTCTTTCGATCTTTACTTTTACAATTAAAGTCTCTTCATCTTTTATGGATCTTAGGGTCTGTCGTCTCCTGGATCAAAGTCGTCCCGGGAAGAACAACATATTGTTTACATGAGCAGTTTTATGCATCCCGGGATTAAAATGATCTTGTCTCATCCCACCCAGGATGGGTCTCATCTCGCCCTTGCCTTCAGACTTTTGTCTGCATAAGTGTTCTAACAAAATGGGAGTTTAAAAGAATATAATTTGATATTGAAATCGCGATATCAAGATTCATAATAAAAATCAAACTTTCTTTTATTCCGGGTTTACAATGGTATTAAAGTATAAGTTATACTTTATTTAAAATAAAATTTAAAAAAACTTTAGTACTATATTACTCCAGATTTTGTAAATAAATAAGTACTTTAATGAAAGATTTGTGGGTACCAAACTCCTGCAAACATTAGCAAGGGTTGACTGGAGAAAGAGATTTAATTCTTGATTGCCATTGTTAATGATTTTCTTTGACTACTAAAAAGGGCGGAACTATATGATAAAACAGTTAAAACAACTGATCAAGTAAAAAGAAAGAAGCTACTGGTCAAAGAAGTAGTAGAGGAGCAAGACGCAGTTCAAAAAAAGATTCAGTTGACAAATACAACTACCTGTATTGATGGTAAACATTTACTTTTTGACATTAATTTTTTAAGTCACTGAATCCTTCACAAAGACGGGATGCTTAATACATTTTTGGAAGGGTGCTTAACAAAACACAACCATTTTAATGTCCTCTTACCAGCATGCTGCAGACAACATTTTGTTTTTGATGGCCATTTTTAACCGGGGAAAAAACTACAGGTGTAAAATATTGAAAAAATATATTTAAAGTTTATTTAAATAAAACACTAACAGTAATACAGTTGGAAATAATTAATTTCAATATTCTGTTTTTAAAATTAATACTCATAAGGTATCATACAAACTGGCATCAGTTTTAACACTACTAATAATGGTTACATCGGTTTTATATGATAAACAGTGTACTAAATTAATGCAGATACCCTAACCGGCAATGTGGTCACAAAAGATACTCCACTCCAAAACCATGAAGTTGAAAAAGAAGAGAGCAGAAACCCTGAGCCACAAGATGGCAACTGTCCAACCATAACAACAAAACCAAAACAAACAGTGAAGAAAACTTATTTTCCTGATGCTACTGAAGTATGTGGCATGGTTACAACTTCTGATTCATTTCACACAGTTGGGAGACACAATACCATATTAAATGAAGATGAACACAGAGGAGCTGTTTCTTGTAAATTACAAGAACAACAACCAGGTGACCAAACATGGTTATTTACCTTTGCTATAACCAAATTAATAAAAAGCTGGAACAAATTATTCTCAAGAAATTATTTAAAAGGCAGCAAGATTCTGACAAAAAAGGGTAAATTCTAACTATAAAGTAAAAATGCTTGTTTTCACTTGCTTCACTGAAAACTTACCATAGTTATTCACTTTTAAGCCGCACCATTTTTTTTTTACAAATTTTCAGAATATGGCGACTAACAGCATTCTGAATTAGGAGTTGTGGCTTAAAACTGTGCTTTTGCTGAAACAAAATTTTTAACATCAAAAATTTATAATCATAAGCAGTATTTCACAATTAAGCTACACAAAAACACAACATTTAGTATGTATATATTATGCACACTTTAGCGCTTGAATGCACTGTTTCAATGTTTTTTGTTTTAAAGTAAGAACATTTTGTTGCGTGTTTATTATGCAAGTTATGTTATTAAAAACAGGGTGCAGCTTAAAACTGAGTATACTCTGAAACAAAACCATGATGAGGCCACTCTGTTATCTTTGTCAAAATGGGGAGTGCAGCTTAATAGTGAGTGTGGCTTAAAAGTGAATAACTATGGTATATCAGAAAAAAATATTTTATTAAAAAAACAGATTCATCCTGTTTACATATTTATTATTAAATTGTAATTTAGTTCTTGCTAATATTGTCAGGAGAAGAGCACAATTTAGAAGAAGCCAACTCATCTTCTTCAGCTAGTGGAACCATTCAGCCTGTTCAACATCGTTCCTTGCAAGATCAACTGGTAAATACACCAGGAAGTTCATGCCATGGGAAGCCAGATGAGGAATTCCTGCAAGTAAACACACCAGGAAACACACATTGTCAAATAGATGGAGATACAGAAACGACTGAAAGCACAAGCAGCCCCTTTAATTTAGAGATGCACATTGCAAAACTGCAGCAAATGAGAAAGTCTCCAGGTGAAGGATTCATGTTTCATAGCAGGCCTATGATCATTTCAAATACTGCTTTGAACACCGATCACCAGGTTAGTCATGATCACTTTGTGTGCAAAAGATCGGTCCACATAAAGCCTTTTTTTACTAAGAAACTTCTATATTCAATCAGCACTGATTTATATGTCACCATGGGATATCTCTACTTTTTAAGTTCTGGGGCAGATGCAGGATTTAGTGAGATGGGGGAGGGGGTTCAAATAAATGTCTGTCAAAGACAAAGTTTTGTATGTCCTAGGAGGGGTGATTTCAATAACTTTTACAGATTGATTTTTTAATATCAAAACAAAAGACTTTAAATAAGAGCATGAAAACCACTAAGTTAGAATTTTAGACTATCCATCATTTTCATTTCTTTTTAACTCCAGAAAAAGACTTAACTCTATCAGTGTATCTACATGAGTAGCAAATGTATAATCACTAAAGTCATTTTTCAGGAACCACAAACATTTTCATTTTAATTTAGAGGGTTCCATACAGAAACATCCAAACTGGTAAGAAAGTTGCTTCAGTAACTGCTTCGCGTGGTTTCCCATCATGCATCTCGGTCTGCACCAACGATCGTGCATGAAGAAGTCTAGTGGTTTTAGGCAAAACGTTGCTAAGTTTCAGGTTAATGTCCAGTAATAGTTTTATTTTATTTATTTATCTAAAAACTCTCAAATTCAGCTTGAGATTGTTTCTCTACTAAGCTTTAGAAAACAACACTTTAGTGTAATTCTAAATGTGATGCAAAATTTTTTTGTAACAGAAAGAAAATGATGACCACCAAAGTATGTTCTTACAGTCATTTTTTTCACCTGATAAGGGCAGTTCAAAGGAATATGAGGTAGTGTAAACAACTGCATCAAACAAAATGACACTTTTCTCTGATAATGATGGAAGTACTTTGTGTTTTACACCTATGAACTTTCGAAATTTATAGTTATAGTAGAAGGTCAAGTCTACAGAAACCAACAATTTTCAAGTCTAGAGTGATGGGGTCTATCAAATCCCATGAAAGCTGGTCTCTGTCTGAGGTGTAGTTCTGACACTTACAGGGTAGTTCTGTCTTGCATGCATAGATGTAAAATTGTTTATGCATATAAATAATATATAGACTGCAACAAAACAAAATAGAATTCTATCTTCTCTCAGAAAAAAAAGCAATTTTTCTCGAAATCTTTTCTGAAAACATGACAGTTAACTCAGAAGTTAAAATTAATTCTATTGGAAAAAGAGACATACAGCAACCAATTGAAAAAAACTGAAGTTTTTTACTCACTTATTCTATAACTATTTAAAATACATTTCCTTTCCAGGAGACACAACAAAAAGCAGTATATGGGGATGACTTCACATCTTCAGGTATAAGTACCAATGTTTTCCAGAAAGTGGTAATAACATGGCGATTAATTTTCAGCTATCATCAATCCAATTTTGATCCAGGTTTATCCCCATAAACAGGGGTGGCCGTATTTACCCCACTTTGCCAGCAATCTCTCCAACTCCCACTCACCATCTCACTTGATTCATGGCATCCTTTTTCTCCAAACCAACAATTTTGCTCTCTTCCACTTAATTGCACCTTCTATGTCTTCTATGGTCTTCCTTGCTTCCTCTTGTCCTTCACATCAAACTCCAACACTTTTCTGAAAACATGTTTAAAAAAGTATTTAATGAGTTATTTTTTTAGCACTTGTAGAAATATCAATTCTATATTTGAGGAAAAAAATGTTGCAAAATGATTTCATGAAGAATATGTTGAAGTTTTCATTGTACATTGTGACCAAGGGTAAATATCATTGATATTTTAGCAATCCAAACATCACAAAAGCTACATTTAATATATAAGATAGCTTTGGCACCCTAAAAATCAATTCCTGTAATTGTAAGATTTCTTATTAAATATTTTTCTTTCTTCTTTATATATAGATGGTGAAACATTTTTCTTTGGTCAGAAACATCATAGATATCAAAACAACAATGAATGTTTACCTGTCACATTCCAAGGATATGAAATGGATAAACCAAACCAAGAACACAGTACCTCAAACAGCTTAAAAGACTTCCAGGGTTTTCCAATGTTTGAACAATCCCAATGTGATAAAAGTGACTCATCTCAATTTAGTTTTAGTTTTGGATCAACCTCCCCAAATGAAAAAGATAGTAACATGTCATTCAGCTTATTTTAGTACAAAATATGATTTTTTTTTGTTTTTATGCATAAAGACCAGACAGGTGCACAAAACTAACTTGCCCATAAATTAATTCAAGTTCTGAGCCTCCACTGAAAGTGGGAGGACAGTGGGAGAACAAAGCACAATCCCTTACATATAGAGTATATTACATATTGATGGTGCAAATAATATGAAGTTATTTTCTAGTGGAAAAAATATTTCACTAGTTAGTACAGCAAAAACTGCTAATAATGTTCTTGCATTTACAAGATCTGTTTTTTGAAAAATTATTTTATTTCCCTTTTTATCTATAGTCTTGTATATTATGTAGAGCCTTACCTTATTTACAGACAACTGTAGATCTGAATGTTTATAACATCATTAACTATTTTAACGTAAGTATTCACTCTGCTACTCCTATAAGGCAACTTAATAACCACTTTCCTTTTTATTTTATCATATATTTCTGGTTTTCATCAAGAATTTGGTATAATAAAGAAAAATAAACTGCATAAATTATGTAAAATCTTGGTCATTTTTATTTCTGCATTTTCTTTAGAAGAGATCAATTTGAAAATTCTAACTACTCCATTAATCTTTTGGAATATTCTAATAGTTATTGCACAGCATTATATTGCATAGATTCAAAGCTACAAAAATGTAGGAATATTTTATTATAGTTGTATGTTAGAGGTTTGCAGCATTAACATTAACTTGATTTATGCAAAAATAATTTTGGGTTTCCAATTCAAGTTCAACAACAAAGTTGTTCATACTAACTTATAATAATTATATTGTAAAATGTAAAGTTTTGTACAAAAAATTATCATGCAGTTGATGAAGTTATTATGAAGCATGAATAATAAAAAATTGTGGTATCCCTAGGCCTGTGTCTGTAAAAACATTTTAAAGGATTTCTAAAAGAGCTGTATTTATGATTGTATTATTATTTTCCTTTTATGCCCAAAGGGCTACACTTTAAAAGCATATAAAGCTAATACAAACAACTAAAATTTCGTTTTTAACAATTTTGAAATGATTTTAAATCTGTTTTACTAAAATTGTAATGTATTGCTTAATGAAACCCCAATTCTGTTTTTCTAAAAAACTATTATTAAAAATGATGCAGTCAATAAAATATTATTGGCAGTATAATGTAAGAACAGCTGGCATTTTAAAAAGGAGCAGAGGAAAATGCATAATTAATCATTGCAATGAAAAGCTCAAAATAACAATACTTTTTGTCAACTAAACAGCATATTTTTCAACTACTTTACAATTAATGTCTGATGTCAAATACCATTGCCAAAAGATGAGTGGGAAATTCAATTTTCTTAGTTCCTATCATCTATAGAAACCAAAATAAAGACCATATTTTGAAAAAATAAGCTTTTAGTTTTTCGTCTTTATTTTTAGAATTAGAGTATCTTTTCTTCTTGTTTGACACCTAACTCGGTAATTGGATTTTAAAACTTTTACTTTTTTAATAATAAAAAAACAACAGAGGATATAGACAAGTGTTATAAATTAAAAACGAAAAATTGCATTGGATACTTCTTGTTATAACTATATATAGAATAAAGCTACAGCAACAACATTTATTTACATCACAAAATGGTAGATCAGCTACAGAATTTTTCACTTCAGTTACTGTCAAAGTAAACCACTTCCGGTCTAAGCATCACGGAACGGAAATTGTTACAGGGCGCAAAAAGTACTTGGGTCAAATGGCAACGATTAACCTTCGGGTGCCCAGCAGTGCTAGGAAATTGCAGCACCTCCGTACAGTTAAATTTCAAACAATTAGATTACGGTCAGCATAAAACAAACCAGGCCTTACATTTGAAAACCAACACAAATTGAACTTCTGATGATACAATCAAAAGATGACTTTGTTCGTTGCGTTATTTCATTTGTTAACACCTCGGATATTCATGGCATGTTCTAAATCTGACAGTTTCCTGTCTAGCTTTACTAGATAAGGATTCTGCTTCTTATTCTATACATGATATCTAACAGATACCTTACGATTACACTAAATACCAAGACCTGATTTAGCGCAGGCACGAAAAATGTCTTAAAGTACAATAATTGAAATAATCACACCGCAACCTTTTCTTTCACTCATCGCAAGTTTGGCTAGTTTGACCGCAATAATACCGCGGATAACTAAATTTGTGTTAGATTACCTTACGAGGTATAAACTCCATCAAGTCATTTGAACAACAAATGCTTTCTTGCAAAGTTTTAGTAGCTAATCCCGCCGGAACTGAAGAAAATTGCACTTGATTAGTTGATGACAAAGATGCTGTTGTCTGACCGATGGATTAAACGCACGCGATGATTGGTTTGCGGTAGTCACGTGATTGCTTGATTGACATGAAGGCATGAAAGTATAGTTTCTAGAGCTGTGTTGGTGTGGGAAGAAAAGTTTTGAAGGAAAATGGACGAAACAAAAGTGATATACCACATTGACGATGAAGATACACCATACCTGGTGAAATTACCGAAAAGCCCGACTGATGTCAAGCTTGGGGACTTCAAAAATATTCTAAATCGACCCACGTACAAGTTCTTCTTCAAGAGCATGGATGACGACTTTGGGTGAGTTGATCAAACACAATGTCTGTTCTACGTAGATTCGCTCTTAAACAATGTTTACGTTTGTTTGCCTTTACAAAGCTTCTTCACATTGTTGTTGAATTCGGAGAGAATTCACTCGCGTTAAATCCCCGATCACTGGTGATCTATGGTTGTTTTAGTAGTAAATCAACGGGGTATTTTAAGGGAACGGGATGTTAGCAGTGCATGTCATGACTTTATCAAATGTAACCTATTTTTATGGCTGGAGGTGCCTCATGTTCTTTGTCTTGCTTGCATATCAATACGCTATTGCTTGTTTTATTAATTTAACTAATTTCTGGTGGATGGTAAAGGGATTTTCACCGCTGCTTCTTCGCATATTTTTATGCATTCCGCCCTAGGATTGGTAGCGGCGTTTGTGCAGCATTGTAAATGATACCTTTCTTGACATGAATTTCTATCTACTTTGCAGCGTGGTCAAAGAAGAGATAAGTGACGACGAAAAGAACTTACCCTGCTTCAATGGACGTGTTGTAGCTTGGGTAAGTCACGTTTTCATCGGTAAAAATTCAGTCAGTATCATAAGAGCTGTCAGAGTTTGTTGCGTTTTTGCCAGCAAGATGGCTTTGTGTTGATAAATCCTTCTTAGCGGGGAATAGTGTGCGCTTAAATCCAATAACAGAGAGAATTCGGAATTCTTGTGTTTTCCTTACTTGCACAAAATATATTGTAATTTTACAAGGTTCATTTTAGACATTCCGAGAAATTAAAAGCAGAACTTAGTTCCGCCTTTTAGTTTCAGAAGTATAGCCGGTTTCGTATAGCCAAACTGAGTATCTATTCCTTGTTTTCCCGCAAGAAATTCGTGCTCTATTTGATTTATTATTATTTATTTGAAACTCTAAGCGATTAAAAATAGTCTTAGTTAAAGTTACGGGCAAATAAACCTCATTGGGAAATTCGTTGTCATGACCGTTTGGTTTTAAAAAAAATGTACTGATAAGACTCGTTATAGTATTTTTCAGATGTCCCGTTTTTTGGTTTTGTAAATCGTCGCTTTTTGATATTGGCTTCAGCATCAATACCAAGAAGGTCGAAGGCCAGACATTTGTTATTTATATTATTTCGAGCTTTGTTGTGAGCATTGCCTTAAATGTGTCTTAGAAGTGTAAGACATTGTTATTGACTAATGGATTATGATCAAGCTGGACTCTAGTATATAAAATATTCTATTTAAATCTTAAGAAGAGATCTGCTTTGTCGTTCTTAGCTTGAGGAATGAAATTTCTAAGTTATAATCTCTTAAGCCAGGGGAGTGTTCTTTGTTTCTATGATTAATGGTTCTACCCAAATTGCCCTATTCCACAAAATCAATACATGATTATTTCTTTACACTGTTATCTTAACTTTGGCCATACACTCGCTGCATTTTAATTCTCTGAGTTATTCTTAGCATAAAAGAATTTGACGTAAATACATCGTCATTACAATGATTTTATCAAATCACTGCAAAACCTATTTTAATTGGTGAAAAGAGAGTGAAAATACAAAAGCGAAACCTTTATTACTAATCTCACTCAGCTATGTTTTGACTATACAAAGGCCTTACTAGTTACTAATTACATTAGCTCTGTAGATTTGCATGTGATACTTATTCTTTTTATCTAAATTATGGTAGAATGTCAATAGAAATACACTGTCTAAATAAATTCAGTTGAATCAGCATGTTGATTTTGGTTTCTCTTGAAAATACACAAATAGTTTTAAGTTTTTATAAATATGTTAGTTTCATAGAAGTCAAGAGCAACAATGTTTTTGGTTTGGCTGGTCAGTGTTTGGTCTTCATTTCATTTTCATTGATATTCACACTGTGTTCATATTTTGAAAACAATGAAAGGATATTGTTTTATTCAGCTGTTCACACTGTTATCCATGTTTGAATGTAATAAAAATTAAGGTTAGACCCAACAGTTGTCCAAGTACTTGAAAGTTTCAACTGATATTTGGCACTTATTTAATGATTGCTGTCTTTTGTTGCATATATTGGAGTTAGTTTGTTACTTCTAAATTTAGTTACTTCAAGGAATTTGTTGGGCAAACTAGTAACCTTTAAAAAGTTATCTTGTAGATTCCTAAGTGTGCATGCCAGCATGTAAAACGGATGTAAAACCAAATATGATAATGATGATGATGATGATTCCTAAGTGTGTAATTTTAGTTATCAAAATATATTTTTGTCATTTTTGATAGGTAATTGTGAAATGCTGAGTACTATTTTGGTATTGACCATAGCTGTTAACTCTGCTTCATATTGGCTCAATTGATTTTCAGTTATTCCACAAACATAGTTATTTTAGAGGTTGTTTGAACAATAAGTGCTATACAGAAAAAAAACATTTCAGTAGAGATAAATTGAATTCGAACAAGTATGATAGTTTCTCTCTCCCAGTATAAAATTAATACTTGCAACATTCTGCATCTAGTATTTATATAATAATTATCGGAACTGGTCACCGAGCTGTACCAGTCATATAACTGCTTTTATAACATGAATCTGCAATAAAGTTAAAAATAACAAGATTCTAAGAAGAACCAGAATGTAACTGAAATAGTAAAACTGCTGAATCATGAAAACTAAGTATGTACACCTAAACCTGCTAATTGAAAATATTCCATTTTCTGTCTTTCAACTTTTTAAAACATTTCAAAAAGTAGTTCAGCTATTCAGATGAAAGTAAGAAGACTATGTCTTATCATTTCTTCTGTTCTGATGTTAGAACATACAATGCTTTTAAAACATGTGACCTAGTTATAAAAACATGGAAAGAACTATTCCATTGATCCTAAAATTAATTACTTACATGCAAAAAGAAAAGACTAGAATGAAATCTTTAAAACTGCAGACTTTGTGTCGTCACCAAATCATAAAAAACCCATTCAAGATTATGTATATCCTTTCAGCTTTTGTTTCCAAGGCATGAGGACATTACAGTTTTGAATGTAATTATATTAAAGGATTACAGGACTTTCAACAATAATATAGAAATGATGAAGTTATCAACTGAAATTGCTCCATTTATAAAACAGACGAGTTTTCATAATTTCTTTAAGTCAAGTGTTTTAATTTCCCACTTCGATATTAAGAAAGAAATTATTGTTTCTGAATCCCAAACTTGTATTAAGTTATTGTTTTATTTATCACTTATCTCCTTCCCATTTTAGAACTTATTTGCTGACCTAATATTTTTTTTTGAATTATTTATGTTTTTATGTATGAATATAATTGATTGAATTATTCTAGGGTTTCAAGAGTAATAGATTTAGATTCAATCTTTGCTTTGCAGCTTGTGACATCAGACACAAGTAGTATTTCAGATAAAGATAGTAGCAGAGGTCCATTGGATTCAGACCAGCAATCAGTAGTGACGAGCTCAGACCTGCATGTACCTGTTGCTCGTACTGCTGGCATAGGGGACTCAAGGCCTCCTTCATATCAGTAAGTAAAACAGAAGTTGTTGCTACTTTTGCTAAATAATGCAAACATTTTTTAGTAAAGCATAGTGTTTTCAGAAGGATGTCGATGGCTTTCAAAATATACCCAAAGCTTATTTTACTTAAATAACAAGAAGTTGTTAATTTGACCTTTTTGTGAGCCTAGCACAATTACCTTTAATTTTACAGATTTTATTAATCTCCCTGGGGATCACTAAAATTATGTTGAGTGAAAAAACAACACAAAAAGTATAATTAGTGTCTATTTGTCAAGAGTAGTGATGTCTTATTGTTAATCTTTTCTTTTGTTTTGTAAATAAGTTTATTCTATGCAGAAAGCAGTGCTTTATATTACCATTGGTAATCCACAATTAGAAAGTAGGTAAATAGTTCTCACAGTCAATTTAGTTTGTTCTACAAAATAAAAGGTTGAAGAATCCCTCCCCCAATTCATTCATATATTAAAATACAACTTGTAGAAAAAAACACTAAAAATCATGTGTCTAATGAATGGCACAGCCCTCCCTGATCAGTGAGGAGTTATTGTAAGTCTATGATGTAAACTTATAAAATAAACATAATACTTATATTTAAATGTTGTTTTAATCCTTAAGAATAATATACTTGAAAGTGTTGTTTCAAGCAGGTGTAGATTACAGCTTGATGGAAGAGATTGGTATCCCATTAAAAAATTAGAAAAAAATTTAAGAACAGGTATAAAGGAACAGTATCGCTTCTGTTTTAGTGCTTTGAATTGATTGAAGACTCAGCCACAGTTAAACCAAGAAACAAAGGTTATGATTTATAACCTAACAGTCTTTAACAGTTAGTGACAGATAATTATACTGAAATCACATGATCAATTTTGACCAATTGCGCACACAGATTTTTTACAATGAAGGAAGGCTGCTTATTAAATTTTCTTTGCAACTTAAAAGCTCCTCTCTTTCCTTTTTGGGAGTTATTCAAGTAAAACTAATCTCAAAACTTATGGGAAGTTGCTAGAAACATGGCCTTTGTTCCTACTTGTATTCTCTGCAGTAGATAGGACTAAGAATGATACATAAAATTGGTTCAGATTGTAAAAAGTCTTTTGCTGCTTTAAGTCCCCATGGAGGTGGCCACTCAACAGCAGGTGACTTTGACTCAGAAGCCGATTCTACTATTAGCTCTAGAAGGCAAGGATCAAGATCCAGAAGACATGGAAGCAGAGATCAAGGTGATTTTAATACCATTTCTGTACAATTCTTATTTAGCATGCCTTGAATTTTCAAACTATTATCTGAATTTTCTATAAATGCACACTGGCCATTCTTCATAAGAAGTTTTAGTTTTTTTCAACTTTCTGTTTAATAAAAATGACTTTGTGGTTATGTTGCAGTGGCCACTACTCAGAGAACCAGAATGCAAGGTGGAGTTATGGGTGGGAGACGAGATTATGAAACTGGGTCAAGTGACTTGGAAACAACTAGTTTTATAGACTCTGAAGATGATCGGAGCAGGTATACTGTGATAAATTGAGTTTTCCATGCTTTAACACTGCTCTTTATAGAGGTGTCTCAACTTACTAGAAAAAACAAATTATCATGAAATTGGAAATGTTCTGTCTAATGCTGGTTGTCTTGTTATTAAATTCAAAATTATCTGTAATAATTTAACACACCATATAATGCAAATTCCAACAGATTACTTTCATTTTGTTTCAAATTTTCTTTGTTCAAAATTATAAAAGTTTGGAAACACTAAAGAACACTGCAAAGACCTTCAGTTATTAACTTATTGTAATTTATTATTTTATATTTGCAGTGTATCAAGGTTCTCTAGTACTACAGAAGGTTCACATCTATTGAAAGGTCGGCACAGAAGAAGAAGAAGAAGACCTCGAATGCCTCGTGTTCAGAGAGTAAGTACACTTGAGTATTATTTTGTTTTGTTAGGCATGAATTATATCTTGTCAAAGTTGGTCAATATTTTTTATTGCATAAAGAAATATAAAACTAGTATGTTATTAGCAAATGCTATTAAAGTAGAGGCAATGTTGTTGTCCATTTTATGAATTGAAACATTACATTGTTTTTACAATTTAGTTGTATTTAATTCTTTATGTGAATAGTAATTTTAAATTTTAAATTGTGTTTCAGTGTTCCTCATTTAGTACAATAACTGAATCAACCATGTCACTAAACATCATTACTGTAACCTTGAATATGGGTAAGTATCACAGTAATAGGATGTATATAAATGTAGTATCTGATCTTTAGATAGTGAAGTACCTATTAGTTTACAGAACCACAGTAGCTTAGAAAATATTTATTTTAATTTTTGAGTTAATGATCAAATCTTCAACATACATAGAGTTTCAATTTGTATTTTTTGTAAAGTAATTTGAACAATCTGTAAATTCCTTTATCCATCTTTTCTTGTGTTTGATTTCTTTTTGAAGTTTTTCTTTAATTGGATAGTTTTTTGGGTTTGATGTCAGGAGAATGCAAATCATAATCTTAGGATTCCTGTGGTATTCTAGGGTGACCTTTTGAGAGATACTCTTTTTTGTTGAAAGTCTTCATTTTTTGTGCCATCGTGAATAATTAATTTTGTTTTGTTATGTCACATGCCAATGCACAAGTGGCAATCGCTCACCTTGTGGTGAGTGGTTGTACTTT
Organism: Zoanthus gigantus; assembly: GCA_025331005.2. Classification (NCBI taxonomy): domain Eukaryota; kingdom Metazoa; phylum Cnidaria; class Anthozoa; order Zoantharia; family Zoanthidae; genus Zoanthus; species Zoanthus gigantus. The sequence goes on from JAOBBB020167980.1 coordinate 16,258, forward strand.
GTATAAGAATAAACCTGTTTTAAAGCTGATTGTAAGATTTTTATTTTGCAGAAATTCTTCTGCAATTACAAGAAATGAAGTTTCTTTACCTAAGTTGTGTGTTAAGTGTTTGTTTTTAGCACATTTTGAGCTCCTAATAAAAATTTAATTCACTTCCCTAATCTATGATTACTTCTAGTTTTTGAGTAATTGAAAATACACCTAGAAGTTAAATATGTGAACATTTTCTTGCAGACAAAGTAAATTTTCTAGGAATAAGTATTGTTGGCCAAAGCAACAAGAGGGGAGATGGAGGCATTTATGTAGGCTCTATCATGAAAGGGTAAATACCAAACGAGAGTTTTTGAGGTCATTAAGCTTATTCAGGGCTATAATATGATATTTTAAGCAAAAGTCAAAAAATTGGAACTTTAGTTTGTGCTTTAAATTATTTTGATGTCTGAAAATAATTACCTAATTTTTTGCATTGAAGACCTTGATATCAATAGCAATATATTTTACTCATAATTTTTATCAAATTTTTAAAATTTCTTTGTTATTGCATGATGTAAATAACAAACTTGCATTATACAAAATTTGATTTTTAAATTTATTTCAAAGTGTTTCTGTAGTCCATTCTTATGAAACGTCTATATAAAAATTTAATTAAGAAATTCAAAAGAAATTTATTTTTGAGTTGGAGTGGGGGGATAAGTTACATATCAGTATAGAAAACTTTAAAAGTGTATCTTTAGGGGAAAATATCTGCATTTTCGTCTTACAAAAAATTAATAATGGAAATAAAAGCAGTTATGCTGACATAGAGAAAACAATTCACCATCTATAATATTTCCTATGTAATATTTTCTCCTCATTCATTTATATGACTTCTAACTGTAAATTTTGAAAGTTAATTGCTGAAAAGCAGGTCCATGTGCAGGGGGTGCATTAAGTGCATATGCACACCCCTTCACAGGATTAAAAGCTAATTTTTTAAATTTATATTTTAAAAAATATATTAAGCAGAAATCAAACTTGAGAGAAAATACTTAACAGCTGTAGATAGCACTATCTTTTATTACTTACAGTGAAAATAGTAACCAACAAACAGAATGTTTCTGTTTTGTTGCTACCTCACACACTCCCTGCTTCCTTCACAAACATTTCTGCTTACAGGCCTAAAAAGAGCAAAACACAAAATTATTAACTAAAATCTGCCCCATATAGACGAGCTGCCAGGATTTATGTTGGCCTCAGTCATTCTAGTATATCAAATCATTATAATTCCTAAATAAAGACTTCTGTTCTAAAATTTTCCCATTTATTTGCAGTGGTGCTGTAGATTTAGATGGCAGGATAGAACCAGGAGACATGCTTTTACAAGTAAGTATTGGTCATTCAAAATTATTGCATACTGAGCTTGGTTTCTTCTGTTAAACCTTCAGCTCCTGAGCCAGCTGAGACACAATGTTCCATTTTTTCTGAACTGCCAGAGACACTTCAAGTTTTTGGTCTTTCACCTTCCCCTTTTAGTTTATAATATGCATGTATTGTTTTTTCATATTCAAACAAACAATAGCCAAACTTTTTCATAAAAAGAGTTGAAACAGATCTATGAAGATATATTATAAACTTTAAAATCCACCGAATTTTCGATCACTGACTGTGACTTTTGTCAGAGTAATAATGCATAAAATTAAAAGTCTAGTAAAAACACATAGTTAACAACTATCCTCCAAAGAGATGCTAAGTGTTGAGGTATATTTCTAGCACTTGGCAGCAACCCTGAGGGGGATAGCTGTTTTAGTATTTACCGAAATAATGGGATAAAAGTACAAGAATCAATACCATGTAACCGTTTTTCTATTTTTAGCACTCATGCTTCTAATAGTCTTGGATACTGCAATCTAAACTCCATAAATCAACAAATTCAATTTATAATTGAAATGCCACCCGTTTCTGATGAAGGCCAAAACATACCATTCCTGGATACTAAGTGCAGGTTATGTCCCAGAGGTAATGTACAGTAGAGGTCCATGTATACTGCAAAGCCACACATACAAACAAATATTTAATATTTGATTCACATAATCTGCTGCAGCAAAAGAGAACAGTGGTCACTGCACTAATGAATTGGGCACCAGATTTGCCATCAAGTATTTATAGTAAAGAAAAGGAGAAAGAGAGGGTTTGGTGTGATTGGAGATAAATGGATATCAGTTCGAATTCATAGAGAGAACTTGTGAACCTCCAAGATAATCTACAGAAAACAGGCCTGCAGGAAACATTAACTAGCAAAATACCTTCACCACCATATTGTATGTTCGAGGTGTATCAGGGCGTATTGGGAGAATTTTGTGCAAAGCCAACATTAAGACAACCCTTAAACCCATCAAAAGATTTGGACATATTTTGGCAAATCAAAGGCATTGTTTATAAAGTTAAATGTAAAGCATGCCTGTTCAAATATATATGTGAGTCAAAGAGGTATTGATCAAAAATTTAGTGGATTTTAAAGTTTTTAAATACGTTGTACTTTTTTTGAAAATATTTTACAATTCTGTGTTTGGTCGGGGGCAATCTCTTTTTTATCGAGGTGTCACAAACTGATCACCAAACTGCACATATGATTTTGCTGGTTTTTCTCCAGAAGAACTTGAATGTATATATTTTTTCTTTCTTTAGTTGACTCCATGCCTCGTCAAATTATCCATCAAGTTAACTCTAACTAGAACCTAGTCTCCCAAGTAGAGACATTGCTCATTTAGAATATAGTTTTAGATTTGTGCAGATTGGCACAAATTACAATAGAATTTTGTTTGCTATGGATGATATTTTTAGCTGAGCAAGGTTTGTACATACTCTGTAATAGATGATTTGTAAGCATATTAAACTATGCAGGATATTGGGAGAACTTAAGAAAAGCTGTAAATTCCAAACCAGTGGAGTGTTTTCCCTACATCTTAAGTGGTTTATTATGCAGGTAAACCCATAGAAAAGTATGTCATATTCCATTTATGAAATAACTATAGAATACTAATGTTTTTTTTTTACTTTCCAATATGAACCTTTTTAGAAGTACCATCTGTAATTTGTAGTTGGCCTTTTAGATTCACAGGATATAAAAACATTTACTTTCATTGTTGTTTATATAATTATGTTTTGTTTCTTTGTAGGTAAATGATGTGAATTTTGAAAATATGAGCAACGATGACGCTGTTAGAGTTCTAAGAGAAATGGTTCACAAACCAGGGTGAATAATTAAATTTTTTTCGTAAGGGAAAAACATCTCTATAATACTAAACCAGCTTGATTTAATATGATTTTTAGTTACTGTTTATTTACTGTTGTAAATATAAGCCCCATGTTACGGTCAATTACATGATTTTTTATAAATCTTTGGAGAAATAAAATTTAGCATCTTTGAAAGATTAGTACAAAATATTGTTTCAAAATTTTAGAACAAAGCTGTATAGAAGAGGGTTAATAGAACAGGTTGGCTTACAGAATTGGCATAATGATATAAGCAGATTTACAGCAATTTCGCGTTTGACTCAACTTTAGTCAGAAAAACTAGTATTAGATAATGCATGAATAAAAACTTTTAGAAAGTATAAGTTTTTAATTTTCATTTAAAAATTTAAAGTCTTTCTTTTTTCTTAGTCCTATTACATTGACTGTTGCCAAATGCTGGGATCCAACACCAAAAGGGTACTTTACATTGCCTCATGGTAAGTACATGATAGACACAATAGGGGTGTTGTAAAACTAAGTACAGCAATCCTCAACATTTTATAAAAATATCTTTCAAGGAAAAGTAGTTTTTTTTTCTAATAGGCTGAACTTAAAAGTAACTAATAGGAGAGCATTGACTTAATTATAGTACTGTATTTGTCTTTACTGTATTAGTATTTGAATGCACAAGCTTTTTTGCACTTCTTGGAATTTTACTTAAACTTTGTTTAAATCAAACTTAATGATTTATTTTCTGTGCAATTTTAGACTGATATTATGCCTTCTCTGTGATAACAACAGGTGAACCAGTTCGACCAATAGATACGTCTGCTTGGGTACAACATACAACTGTCATGAATCGTAAGTATTAATTTTAATTAAAATTGTGTGCTGGTTGATAGTTTTCTAAAGAGTTGATATTATTTTAAAAATTTAATATGGCTTAACTTGATAAAGTCAAATTTAACCTTGTATTTGAACATTACATTGCTTGCAGAATTTGCCCAACAAGCTGGACAGTTTGGAAAGCCTCCTATAAACTCTCAGAGTCTTGGAACTATGACCTCTACAAGCTCGTCAATGACAAGTTCATTGCCAGAGTCGGATCGTAAGTTAAATGCTCTTTCTGCTAAGCACTGTCAATAAAGTTGTAAGTCTTGTGACAACTCAGAACCATCTTTTAAAACAACATTCAAATGTTTCATACAGAAATAACTGTTTTCTACAGCATTGTCATAGCAAATGTTAGTTCAATAACAGTCTAACTGCTTCTATTTATGCCTGCATTTGGAGTCAGGGATGTAGCACAAATCCATGGCAGCCGGAGATCTTCCTAATGCAAATTGTTACCTCCGTGCATGTACAAATTAATTTGCATAAAATGATATCAATTAAGCAAGACAAGAAGCGGAATTTGACTTTAAGCTTTCTTGCAGTATTTGTTCATGATCACAAGGAGAAGGGTGCATTCATTCCCGGAGAAGAAGTTCTCCGGTTGTCAGGTATACATTTCCCAGTACATCCTTGACTAATAGGACTTCATTCAAGGCGTTATACCTATAAAAAATATTTTTATTATTATCTTATTGCATTGTTCACATAAACTTCATTATCATCATCATCAATCCAGTCTTGATCTGGTTTTATCCCCGTAAACGAGGGTGCCGGATTTACCCCACTTGCCAGCAATCTCTCCCACTCCCACTCTCCATCTCGCTCGATTCTTTGCATCCTCCTTCTTCAAACCAACACTCTT
>JAOBBB020168066.1:0-12256 GCA_025331005.2 Zoanthus gigantus
ATTTTGAAACTATTATTTAAGAATTATTTAAGAATTATATAAGGCTCAAAAGTCAAAATTTTAAGAATTGTGAGACTCAGGAAAAAAACAGAATGATTCTTATAAAAAATCAGGAGATTGTATTCATGTAATTGATAAGGTTGTTTATGTCAGCATAACTATATAGAACTTTATTTGAAAAACAATAAATATTTTCCACCAATATTTTGATAAACTATAGTTAAATTTCAGAATTTAATCCTTACTCTGCCAAATCTGATCTAGAACCAATCTCTGACCAACCAATATGACCAATTATTTAGTTTGTCCTGAAAGCATTGTAAACATTTTCATACAGCAGAGATTTTTTTTTACTTTTGAAATGCCATCAGTAAAACAATTTTTGAGGATATAATAGTTAATTGTGATCAAGACTCTAGCAGATTAGGATATCAGAAACATCAGATATGTTTCAGAAACCAAAAATTGTACTGTGTAACAAAAGTTTAACTAGTGATTATATTTTGCATACCAGTACAGATGAATTTACATTCTGCTATTTACTTTAATTTTTGAGGATTTTATTTTTACTTCTTTTTAAAACAACATGCAACATGACAGAATAGCATCTTAAATCTAAAGCATGTAGTGATTTAATGACAAACAAAAAATTAATCAATTCAGAACTATTAAAATATGAAAGCTCCAGGAGCTTTTCTTATGTTTTGTATAACTTGACAAAGACAATGAGCAACAATTTTCGATTCTCCTAAATCTTCAGTAAACTGGAAGACTGGTAGAAGACCTTTACACTGGGTGAAACATTTGATTAATTTTATAGCCTGAGGCATCGGTTAAATTGTACAGACTACAGTTCGGTTAAATTGTACAGACTACAGTACAGAACGCCTGGTAGCTTCAGATCTGAATTCTATCTTTGCTTTACGATGCGTGCTTGAAAATCTGTTTTGATATTATAATAAATATATAAATCTGTATTTCATTTTTAAGATCTCAACAGTGAAATGGGGCAAACCACAAAAAATCTGATATTTCCTGATTACTGGTTTTCTTATAAATCCCTCTTCCCCTACAAGTTTCACTGCGAGTTTTCCATACGGAAGTAACGTTCATTTTGGTCGAAAACGAAGGCTTCGTAAAAAATAACGCTTACAATGAAACACTACAGCGAATGACTCTTTGGTTCTTCCAAAAACGTCAATGACCAAGTAACTTTTATTTGGTAACTTTATTATAAAATTTCAATGTCGTTTATTTAAAGTGAAGTTCGAAAGCGGCACTCGAGAATAGACAGATGGAAGAACAAAGCTAATGTAAGTAAGTTCTTATATATAGTTCTACAAGCATTCGCCCGTTAGTGAAAGTACCTTGCCAGCATGCACAGTCGGGCAAACTTTAATATATAATCCAATGTTTACAAAAAATAAACTGGATATGGCGCCCTAAAATCTCGTGTACATTAATAACAATATTACCCGCTCATCGGAACTTCGAATAAAAAACGACCAAAGCAAGTACATATTGCACTTCCGCGTGATTACTTGCTTTAATGATTCAGGATTGTCTGAACAAGACAACTGAAACTGCGGAAATTTTGCCAGCTGATGTACAAAGTTCAACAATGATCAGGTGTCTAACAGTTTTCAGTAAGTAAAATATATGTCACACATTTGGTCGTGCAAATAAATAGCTTCAAAATTTAAATAAATTCCGCTGATTCGAGCCACAGTTCTAACAAAAAGAGGTTTTAAATTTCTCAGTGTGTGTGTCCTGAAACAGGAGACAGCTCAAAAATGTCCAAAACAGTGGCACCGAATCTGGTTCTAGTCGAAAGAAGTAACAATTTGAAATTTAGTTCGATAAGATTAAAACGGCTTCGAGTTGGACTAACAACCAAGTATTTCTAAATTTAAAAAATATTTCACATATATCGGGGTATTTGTTTCATTAGCATATCAAAATGGATTACATACCATTGACATTGTTCGCGTCGTTCTTTTCCACAGGCATTGATAAGCTCATTCTTTCCTACATAAACTATTTTACTAAAAATTGTTGAGTTTAGGACCGAGATTCAAATATTTTCATTGATATATTACGATGAAAACTGAAATTTTCCTTCCCACACTTCCGACGAAACCACACCACCACAAATCGCCATTTTGCGACACCATGTTTAGGTACCAGACTCTCGCATTTTTGCTCCGCCAAGGAAACAAGATTGTGCTATTACGGATTTCCTGATAGCTCAAACAATCCGTTGTCAAAACTTTTCTAACTCGTGGGTTGAACAAAACCTTAATTTTCGGGTCCTGGCTGCTCAACTATAAAGTAATATTTAAGTATGTAAAAGAATATTTTACACATTCACTGGAAAAACTGAGTTCTATTTTACACTCCTACTGTGATTTTTTTTTGAAACTAAAAGTAAATCTTTTTGATTCCAGAAATGTAAAATGTGAGTGTAAATTTTCCTGGTATTTTCATTACTTAATATTTTCTTTCAGTTAGGATACAAAAAATCCCCCACCTCTCATTGTAGTGCTCATAAAAGCGCCGGAACACTAATATCTGGAATATTTACTGTGTTGTAGCCAATCATAGGCGAGATTTTCACACCACTGAAACCACAGACAACAAACGGTTCCCTATTAGTCACGGAACAAATTATTTGTTTTGTTTCAACACTTAGTCCTTCACAAGAAAATACCTTATTGGAAATTTACAATGCATTTAATTAACGCGAATTTCAAAAATTCGCGTCAATTTTATGTATCTTAATTTACCTCATTGTTAATTAAAATGACGTTAACTGAAAGCATCGTTATTTTAAGACACCTTTACTATCAGCAAAGTTACAATTCATTTACGTCTCCTTCAGAGCCCGTAGACGTATCTTCATTTAATATTGACTTCAAAATGTCCTTAGATTCGTCAGTATACCGATCGTTTTCACCGAGGGGATAACTCACTTCTTCAACTTCTTGCGCAAAATGTTTATCGCATTCTTGTCATCCCATGTCAAAGTTACCTCAATAGGTATTTCTAATCCACCTTGAACAAGTGGAGATGGCTTATATTTTATCGCTATGACCTCTCCTTTTATGTCAGCTTCTCTCTGCAGAGCGTGCCAGGTATATCGGCTCAATTCTATTGGAATATGTCCGACATCTGTTGCAGTCTTTGGATCTAACTTCTAACACTTCTGTGAAGAAGATGGAGAAGCGTGGTTTTAGTGACTATTTTACATCCACTATCACTGAAACATTGGAGAAAGACCCGCATAGAGATGTCACCACAATCGAGGTGGACCTGAAGCTTTCAACACTGAAGCCAATCAAAGCCAAGCTACTCATGAGCATACATGAATTCCTGCAAGGCGAGAAGGGGAGAAAAATCATCTTGAATGGATGGAAAGCTGCAGGAATAACAGAAGCAGTAGAAAGCGCCGAAAGGGGCGCATTCCAACCCTGGACCCATTTATGCCCTAGTTTGTATGGCTACCTTGTGTTTTTTGCTGGAAATAAAGAGCAAATTTTGTTGTTGGACGTTGTTGTTTTCTAACGAAATAAGTGCGAAAAATATCAAATTCACATTTTAATTATACAAACGTACCGCATGGAAATTTGCATTGATTGAATGTATGTAAAATAACTTTTTTAAAATTCGCATTAATTTTATAATGCATAATTTTGTTTGTGTTGTTAACATTCTTCGTTATATTCCTATAATAAGGTATAAAAATTATATGAAATGAGATTCTATGTAGTGTTGATTTTTTAAATTGAAATGCAATTAAAAATGCTTAAACAGTGATTTGCCCTACAGTTCCTTCCAAGAACTAGTAGAAATAAATGTTTTGTGCCATCCCTTGGTAATAATTTAGCAACACTACTGTCACACATATTATAGGTATACTTGCTGTGAGCATTTACAGTTTTGTTAACCCTATCAATCATTATACAGTCTGTAACTTATTACTATATTATCTTGACTAACACAACTCTGAATTTTAGATCGACTGAAAGAAATAGAGAAGTTAATCAACTTGTATAATCGAGAAAAAGATGCATCATCAAGGAGAAAGTGTTTAATTAAAATTCAGCGTCAGTTGGTCAAGAGTCAAGAATATGGAGATGAGAAGCTGCAGTTGGTGGGACAAATGGTTGATATGGTGAGCTACTCTATAGACAGTTGAATCTAAACTCAAGACGTACCATAGTGAATCAACTGAAAATAATGCTATTGTGCAACAATGGTTGTACGTATAGCAGTGTTTCAATTTTTAAACTGGTTGAAAAACTTGAACACAAATGGCTATGTGTTCCAAATTGTTACCAAAATGTGTGACCCAGCACACTAAAACATACCGAACACTTTTCCATTTGAATGGAAAGAATGTTCAGTAACTGTTACTACAGTAGCATAGTTGAACGCTTTTGAAAAGCATTCAGCACTCTCTGTAAAACTTTCATTTTTTGCACAGTCTATTCTTTCACTTTCAATTGGCAGAATCATCGAACGCTTCAGAAAATGTTTGAACGTTCTTTTGAACTGTCTATAAAACGTTAATGTTAAAAAATTTGTCTAACCATTTGATTATCATTAATAGGAAAAGCATTAACCATCAACCTAAAAATCATCATTATCAACAGTATTACACTGCCATCAGTAATTATTAGGCCACACCAACTAAACAACAATTAAATTATTATGAAGTAGCACCAATAAAAAACAAAAACTGCGACTGAGAAGGACACAGATGTTGCTAAGAAACTTGTTACAGCTCTACAATACCACTCTTTTACTCAGACTGCAAAAGAAAATACAAACCAAAAATTGTAAAATTATGCAGAAGATAAAGACTGTATATTAACCAGTGCAACTGTATCCTACACAGCTGTTTAAGATGATAATTATTTAGGCTTACAAAATATGGTGCCATGTGTTTTCAGCAAGCAATTTCCAAGAAAGTTGCTGATTGGCTAATTAAGCTGCACTTCTATTGTTAAAAAGTACATGCATTATCTAGTCTAGGACCCAGTTACACAGATAATCTACTGTGTACAGTTACCATAGTTTTAATAAATAAAATTATTTTGAGTGGATAGTTAATACAAATAAATCAAAAATAAGTCAAATATTAATAATTTTGCTTTTATTTAGTTTGTTTCTTCGAAATAGTACTGGATGATTTTTTTTACTGTTTTAAAATATTTCATTTGGTTAGTCAAATCCTGTAAAATGCTTGACATTTATTAAATGTTTGAAAATTTCATTACAATTTAACAACGGACAAAGTGTGTAATTCATTAAAATTCAAATAAATTTAAGTTTTAATTGCATGATATGACAAGCATGCACTGTAGGAGCCAGGCCACTTTTGTATCATAAATTATCATAATCAAGCATCAGCTTAGTACATGATCAGCGAATAATCAAAATGAAAGCTTGCAAACCTGTTATAAGTGAAGACATTTTAAAGGAGCATGGTCACAACTCATACATGCATATTACGACACAAAAAATCTTGAAAAGTTTTGTCTCAAGTTCTGTTGAAGTTTGAGACTGTGTAGAACAAGTTTCATTCGGGTTATATCTTCACCATTCTGCTTTGATAAGCTCTGCCCTTTTATACTCTAAGTGTTCCAAGTGTTAAAAATCAATTACAGCAGACATGTTTGAAATCGTTCCAATTTTTTGCACCTTAGTGTGCAAAAATTTTGCTCTGTAAAGCAAACCCAATGTGCATGCCTGGGTCGTGATCATGCCCCTTTAAATTACTGTATTACTGCAAGTTTGTACAATACTGGTAGAAAAGCAGAAGTCCTTGGCAAGTCTGGTGTTTGGGTATCAGTTATTATAAAAGGAAAGATCTAATAATTTTTGAAAGTATCTTTTTGAGGCTATGTCCCAATGCAAGCCTCTGGTTGCCTTACCAACATGATGCATATTATTTTATGTGTGAATCCCACTTGAGTGAGGTGGTGAGGATTAGACACTTTGTCTGTGACAATGTTATTATGACTTACAACTCAAGAATTGAAAATGAATTTGCCCAGTGGAACGTGGAAATTCGGCAAATGTTGTAGCTAATGTGTTGTGGAGAAGAAGTTTGCGTGCCGGATACACCTATTGTAATTCAGCTAGAAAAGAGAAGAAGTACTGTAACTGCAGATTGCTTTTCACTATAACTGGAAAGTGTATTTTTATAAACTGGTTTTCATTCATTTGAAAGTAATATTAGGTTTCAAGTAAAATTTACCAAACCATCATGCAAAATAAAATTATTAAAGACCAGACTGCGGAGAACATCCTTTTTTCTTTTACTGGATAAAAACTGTGCTTTGTCAACAGAAAACAGCAACTAGTCTTCCTTAATATAATTATTATTCGATCCCATTGATTAGTTTCAAATTGATAAGTGTAATCATAACAGGGGAAAAGAGCTACTGTAAGAGTTTGATTTTCACCAAAGGTTGACAACAGAAGTCGACAAATTGAGGCAGACATTGAAAATATGGAGACTTTCAGAAATGATGATGCACCACTTCAGGTAGTCAAGCAAGAATTGCCTTGTCCAGGTATAGCTACATAATGTTATCAATTTACTCTTAATATAGACTAATAAAATTATTAAATAAATAGAAGTGTACAGGATCTTAGAAAACAAAAATTTACTGATTAAAAAGCTGTTTTTGGATAAAGAAAGCCCCTTTATGTAAGAACTAAGTAGTGGATTAAGAAATTTCCAGTTTTAGTACCCAAAACTATAAGAACCTATTTTCTCATTATGATACGGAGTAGAATCTTATCCTAAGTGTTTGAGTGGTGGGCTTTGACTTTTCCAGTTAGTTCAGTTGTACACAGCAAGCTATAGAAAGATTGCTTATGAGCCAAAATTCATCTTAATTGGAAAGTTTTGGTTGTAAGTTTTTGCCCTTAATCAATAAAAACATACAGTATTTATTTTTTGTAAACTAGTCTCCACATTCTGTGACTCTTGCACACATCAGCAAGCCAAGGCAAGAAACTGTTGCATTGAATGCATGGCCATTATTTTCACTGACAGGTCTCCTTAATTCCGTTAGGCATGTGGTGGTACTGTTTTACTATGCTTGTTATCATTTCTCTCGTATCTTTTTCACTAGTTGATAATGGCCTTGCTTAGCTTTTAGTAACATCAAAATGTCAATGTGAATTTTTATTTTTCTTAGAGTTTTAAATTTTAGCATTTTATTACTGACATGAACATTTAATAGCTTTGAAGAGCTTTATTGCAGTGAATTTCTGTTCTAAAGTTTTTAAAAAATCTCTCCTTATACTTGTTAGAATTAGTATAATAAATGCCCATTTAAAGCTTAAGATAGCTCTTTGTATTTGCCATCTATATTATAATCGAATTGAAACAACTATGAGAAAGGTCTGTTGTTTGGGAATGACAGACATATTTGGTTCAACACATGATAATTATTTTAAACTAAGGATTGTAAATACTTAATAGACAATTGTATGTTTATACACTTACTTTTGAAGTTTATTGATTTTGAAATGTTTGTTGTATACCAGTAGTTCTTGAGGATCACTCCAAGCCTCAAGAAGCAAAGAAAAGTGAGTAATGAAGAAACACTAATGGACCCTCTAATCCAATGAACATCGGAAAAAAACAATTTGATCTTTGATCATCCCAAACACACAAACAGTAAACAATATGCAACATTTGCTATGTTGAGATAAGACCCAGATACCAGGAACACTTTTCCACTTACGTACATTACTATAATTAAAAACCTTAAAATGTACATATAAATTATATAATTATATATTTATTATAGAATAATTGGGAACAGAAACATTCAGCAAAGAGATTGAGTGAAAATATTAGTCTACCAGGAATCGAATCTGAGTCTCCAGATTACATGTTTGGTGTCTTAACCCACTTGGCCATAGAATCATCTACAAACATGATGAAATTAGCCTTATTTCATTTCATTTCATTTCATTTATTTCATCTCTTTTCATAGGTTATTACAGCTATAGTTAAGATATTACTTTAAAAATAATAAATGAATAGATAACTAAAAAAATTAGAACCAATGGAGAATGAAAAGAGATAGGGCACGATATAGAAATCTAATGATGTGCCCTTAAACCTGTTGTATACAACTTTTATTTCACGGAAGGAGGAAAAGAAACTATCACAAAAATGTTTAAACAAAAAATACTAATATTGTGCGAGAAAGAAACGCTGAAGATACTTTTTGAAGACTTTTTTGGATGATTTAAAACGAATAGATAAGGGGATATTATTCCAAAAATATTTACCAATTACTGTAGAACAGAATTTTCTTAAATCACATAGATATTTGAAACAACCGTAAATGCTCTCAGTGAAGAAGATAGACCACTACACCGGGATCACTACCCTGCCCTTTTCGACAAGTGTGTGGGTTCTTTTAAGTCTCCCGATACAGTTTCGAGACTGGGCCTACGGTTAACGTCCTTATCCGAGAAGTTTGATATTTTTAGACGTGTTTGTGCCACGGAGGGCCACCGGAAACGAGATATTTCATACATGTCGAGAGAGCGAACGTTTGTCGTCTTTTGATAAAAAGCGTTTTAGCACGATGTCGTTCTCTGAGTTTCAATTCGGCTAAATGGGCTAGCTTTGAATAAAAGGTTGTATTTTGAAATATATTTTTGATATTACCTCAGTTAATGAGACTGACACATCTGGATCCTGCAGCACCTAATATCTTTTAAGTAGAAATCTAAAAACTAAGTCTTGCTTTTCATATATAAGATAATAAAAAGCCTCGATATTACTATGTTCATATGTAATGCGACGATATATTTCTCTAAACTTCAATTCAGTTTATATGGCTGTTTAGACTGTATTTTAAAAATACTTTTGATATTACCTTTTACTAAAAATTCCACATCAGCATATACGACTGCTTGAGCGAAACTATCACATAGTACAGCACCAAGATAGGATGATGCGTAAGTGAGTGAATCCTCCATATATATAGGCCTTATTTTTAGGGTATTGGCCTCTTAAGTTATTTTTAGACACGATTAGATTACACGGTTACATTGGTACCCAGCTCTACCGCGGATGTTATTCTGCTTTGATTCTACGTTTAAGACTTCAAATTTTCGTTTCAAAGAGCCCGCGTGGTCTACCGTAGTTTACTCTGGTTTCGTTTTTAATTCTCCACGTTTATTCCACGAAAACATCCAATAAACGAGCGAGTAACATCCGCGGAAGAGCTGGGTACCATGTCTAAAAATGACTTAACAGGGATTACCCTAGGATTAAGACCTATGTGGAGGGTTCACTCTCTTATCCTTCATCCTCCCTTGTACAGCACCTAACATGTCCTAAACAAGGAGAGGGGAGTCAGGTTGGCGTAGTGGTCATCAGTCGCGCCTCCCACCTCTACGACCCGGGATCGAGTCCGCAAGTGGGCTGAGATTTGTCGATCTCAATCTGACTCCGAGGGTTTTTCTCCGGGTACTCCGGTTTTCCTCCCTCTGCAAATTCGACTTTCACGCCAAGATCTGAGCCGTTGAGCGATTAAACATTAGCCTCTGGCTAGGAAGAATGGGCAACCACTTCCTTCGCAATTGACGTTAAATGAAGTATTTATTTATTTATTTATTTATTAGTTTTTGTAACTAACCTGATATCTCGTAGTAGGAGAGCCTTCTCAGGTTTGTCTAGAATTGCCAGCATATTATTAACAAGCAGTTCCACATCACTATGTTCTTGATACTACAAGTCAAAACATATGCAAAACAAAAGGGTTTTTAAAATACCTAACTAGTAGTCAGCAATGGCTACATTTCCAGGATTCAGTCGATGAGTCTTTACTTTCTCTAAAATTAGGTTGATGGCAGAACCTATATTGACAGTCTTAAAATGAGCTCCTGATAATTTAAAGTCATGCTCCTGCAAAACCATAACTTGTAGTTGTTTAATATATTAACACTCTCAATACGACTGACAGTTTCTTCAATTATTAAAATTTTCACAAAAAAGGAATGCAGGGCTAGGTCAAGAGTTATATATGAAGTGCGGTGGGGTGTATTTCTCCAAATGGATGAGTGAGCTAACTCAATCAAAGCCACCATCTCAAATTTTCTGAGAAAGGCATAGAATTCATGTGATGAAGAATAATTGATCTGTGAGAAAATGTGGGGTATGCATCTCCGTACTCCCACCCCTTGGATGTCCCCTTTGAATTCCACCCTGGACTCTGGTACATCTAAGAAAATTACAAAAAAAAATAAAACATTTTGAAAAAAGTTTTTAAGTAGCAATGATATAACATTTTTTTTTTGCACCTACCAGTTTCATATGTCTAACTACTGCATTGTACTCATCAACAACCAAAGTTTTTCGAGCTTTTTCTTCAATATATGTAATCATCTCTTGCTTGTTGGCACCACCTATCATTAATTGAGTACCAAAACCTTTCTCAAACATTGGAGAGCCACAGGGCAGTTGATTGTAGTCATAATTCTTAATCATGCCCTCTAACAGCACAGGTTAAAAGTGAAAGAGTAAAAAAAAACAAAACAAAATAAATTTAAATAATTGAAAAATAAGTTAATGTAAATTAAATTCTAGTCTTCTTTAGAATAAAATTGTTGTTAATATTAGCATCAAAAAATGTTTGTTTGCTACTGTGGAAATTCTATGTTCTGATGTAATGATGATGGTGGTAGTATTGGATTATTGATGGTGGTGGTAAGGGTGATGATAAATGATAAAGTAAGAGTGATGATGATGAAGGTGGTTGAGATGATCATGGTGGTGATGAAAATGATGGTGATGATGATTTTGTGGTTGTAATGATGTTGATGGCAGTATTGAATTTAATTAGGTGCATATGCACGAGCTACTGACTTGTCCTGCTGTTCTTAAAGTCTAACTATTGTACATGTATAATATAATATAGCCAATGAGCAGGGTGGCACACCTGGAAGTAGGAAATAGGAAAGAGAAATAGAAACAGAAGGCTGGAAATAAAACATGGACAACAAATCTCACCTCTGCTTCATGATCAGCTTCCAACAAGTAGGCCTGCATGCAGGCTAATATATATTAACTTTAAAATTCAATTTAAGACTTTATAAAACAACAACATTAGTGAATATTAACCTCTGATGTCTATTCGTTGCTTGCTCTTTTTCCTGAAACTGAGTTTTGACTTTATTTTATCGCCATGCTTTTGTAAGAAGGACTTTGATTTCTTTACTTTTTTCCCTCCTCCTTTTCGACTCTCATTGTCACTAGCCATAAGGATGATGTCATCTCTACTACTGACTGAGTTAAACCTTTCTCTTCCATCAATACTGTCAGCTGAGTAGGTTGAATATGTTGAATGCCTTTTCTCATTCTCCCCTCCGCTGCTTGTGGATGAAGTGGCAATGCTTTTAGAACTTTGGGACCTTTCAAGATCTGGTGATGTGGTTTGTACATCAACTACTTCTTTCATAACTGGAACCATTTCTATTGCGTTCATAGGTGAGGGCTCTGGTGTCTGACATCCTATCTCAGCTCTTGAATTCAGATTTATTGCATCATGGTGGTCAGGGAATTGAGTACTAGAATTGCTAAGCTTAAGTGGTGAGACGGGAGAGTCTGGGGTAGAGTATGATTGGGCGCCTTCATTTTTCCTGGAATCTACAATGCATGCATGAAAGATATCAGTCAGGTATAGAAAGAGGTATAAAATTTGGATTTTATTGGACGTAATTGAGTGGACTTAATTGAATGCTTGTTAAAAAGGAAACCAGGCAATACTCCTTTATCTCGATAAAATAACATAAAATATTTGACTACAGTAAAAATATACAAATATAGTGACTAATAACTTAACTACCATAATTTATAGTAAGGTTACAATGATTCAAAGATATAGCTCATAAACTGATGAAGATGTGAGTGAGATTTTAAAAATGTGCATTTTCACAAGTAAATGTTTGGTGGTAATAAGTGCACATATTTCAAACTTAAAATGAAATATTTGTTTCAAATTGAAATTTGCTCTATAAGATATGTGATAAAGGTATACATAGTCTAGTTTTATGCTAAAGTAAATGCTTAACCATTGGTTGTAATTTTATGCAATAAAATTTAATATTGATGAAATAGATTTTTTTTGTTCATCGTGGCTGTTAGTTAATAAATTAACTATTTAATTTATATATATATATATATATATATATAAATATATAATTTATT
>JAOBBB020168163.1:0-12252 GCA_025331005.2 Zoanthus gigantus
ATTTCACCCCTTTTTGATTGTTTTTATCTTGCCTTATCTGATCTGACTGAGCAGACCTTTTTATCAGGTGGAAGGGTGCACGTGCACCCGATGCACCCCCCCTGCATATGCGCCTGGAACTGACACTGGGGCAAAAACACAATCATTCATCTGAAAGTTAACATGTGAAACATCTTTACATAGTTTTAATTTTTTGTTGGTCTTTAAACAATAACTATTTTAGACTAAACTGAACAATGTTGGACAATAACTAGAAGACAAAACATTGATTGGACTGATTTTTACCCTGTCAAAATAGTTTAAGCTTAAAACCTCACTGAACAAGGTATGATTATTAATGTATAATCAGCATTAATCATACAAAGGTTCCATTCAGTTGAACTGTTCAATCAATCAATCAATCATTTATTGTCATCAAATAAACCAAGTAACAAGTAACTACAAAAAAAGTAAGTTTGATTAATAAAGATACAGGGAATTCTCCATCATAAAATAAGTTAAAATTGGGCTAAATAAAACTGTTTGTTATAAAAAGAGGGTTTTTGGTCAACTTGACCATCATCAAGTTTAAAAAAGTGGGTATATGTTTTCATTCTAATTATGTCACAGATGTTATTTTTGGTATTTTAAAATTTGGTATTCAAGTGTGTATTATCAAAATAATTCAGTCAAGATTTATATTTTTGTACTGTATCTAATCATATTAAATGTATGACCAGCCAAATTCAAAAACTTAACAGCCATATGCACATTCCCTACAAAGAAAAACTACGTACTTTTATAATTATATTTTTTATTTAACCTTATAAATAAATGTAAAAATTGCCTGGTTTCCTAAAACTGATTACTCTTGTGTAATATATCAATATTGATTTACCTGCATTAACAGCAAATTTCTGTTGAGATAAAAAAAAGTGTTCAACATTTAAGCCCCTGTCACACAGTCCCGACATTTCACCCAACGTCCACCCCATATTTGTCAGATCAAATGTTGAGAGAGTTTAACATTACCATCCAACAATGTTGGGAGCAGATTTTTGTGTTGGGTTAATGTCAAGTGAGCAACATTTCTATTGTTCTCATTTTGCAGGGCTTGATGTTGCAACCTGTGGGGTCACCAATGCGACTCGATTTGGTCCTTTGGCGACTAACTTTTCACCTGTGGTCACCAGTCTAGCCACCACGATTTCAAGGTATTATTAGGCGCTGGCGACCAAGTGTAAAAGCTTAGGAGCCAGCTGGCTCCGAGGTTTTTTTTATAAAGTCGAGCGCTGTAAATGTTTAGTCATTTCCAGTTTGCACTATGGCCATGACGGAACTCTGATTTCTGTGTAGTGTTTCATTTAGACAATTACTGTTGTTTGTTAAAACTTGTGTATTTCAGTATTAAAACAAAATGTCTCATGGTTGTTTCATAATGTTGTCTTTGCCATCAGTTGCTGGCCTTGGTTATGGGATTATTAGTGGGTTGTTTGCTATGGTGAATGTACTTGCTGACATCACTGGTCCAGGCTCCATGGGTTTGCATGGTGACCCTCAGAATTTTCTCATTGTATCTGGTAAATACTAAAAACTTGTTTAAAATAATGGTCTTAGTAGCAATAATGAAAATAGGAGTTTAAATATAGTTATAACCCATTTTAGGTTTTTATAGAAATGTTGGGCCTTTTTACACCTTTTATTCCTTATTTTCAATAATATTAGATTTAATTATTCTACATATTGCATTTACTTTTTATAGTACTTGCATATATAATTATATATATTTTAGCTCTTGCAAAAGCACTTCTGGTCTTAAGAGCCGCTTGAGAGCTCACCGATGCAAGTATAAACAAACATGTATAGTTTCTGTGATGGCTTTCATCTGTGAAGATGCAGCAATCATCAGATATATATCAGAGTGCAAAATTAACATTGATTTGCCAACTATGGCCAGCTGCTTTGGTTCTGGGCTGGTATTAGTGTTTAAAAAAAATACATATAGCCAGCCTGTTAGGACCTGTTAAAAACCCAAGACAAATATTGTTTAACCCATTTTTAAGCTTTTTCCTCCTGACCAACATTTTTGATTTTTAATCTCTGTGTATGGAAATACTTGTCTAATAATCAAGTTCTCACAATTCAACCTAGTTGCAAGTTCGGTCTTCCAGCTTGTGCATGACTGTACATGTGCAGTAAAAACCCTGTTTAAAACAACATGGAAAAGTTTCTTATTTGCCAGGTCAAAAGGTTAAGCAGTCTGCAAATTGTGGAAAATGCAGAAACTAATACTGCAAAAGATCAAAGTGACATTCATTCATTGAAAAAAAAACATCTAAGGTTTATGAGAATAATGAGAATCCATTTTGTGTGGTTTCTTAGTGCATGCCTCTTTTAAGATGTTAAAAAGTACATATCAAAGTTAGATACTTGTTTTTAATAGTTGGAAATATGGAACTCGTAGGTGGGTATGGAGATGGATCTAGTAAGTTTTTTTTGAGGTGACTACCCATTTTTACAGCCGGAAAAGTCATGCTCGCAACTGCCAGTAATTTTTCTGGCTCCCTGCCATTTGTATCTGTACATCCCTCTATTAACACTATTGGTCACACTGTATTTATCTGAGTTTCTCTCTTTAGCTTTCTTGACATGTTGTTTTGTCATGCTGAACACTTTCTGGAGCATTGTCTGGTTTGACGCATGGGACAATAAGAAGAAAATGAACATCTTACTTGTGGTTGGCAGCCATCTTTTTGTATCTTTGATGGTAAGTACAAGATTCAAACAAACAATCAAAGTTTTAAAATTTGTTATTATGTATAGATATTAATAGTGAAGTAGTTAGTACAGACTGTAAATTACCATCTAAAAATCAATAATTTCAAAACATTTGTAAGGGAATTGTTATCCTGATGCACGATGTATATTCATTACCATTGAATATCTCAAATTTTATTCCAATGATGTACATGACTATAATACCAGATTCTCTTCCAATGACAACTTTTATGTGAAATATTCATGTTTAAATAAAGTGAATAATTCATTTGTAAGAACTGGTCCAAGGATATATGGAATTATAACATTCCAGGTGATTTACGAAATTTGCCAAAAAATAAATTTAAAACGACATTATACAAAGTATTAACTTCTATACTATGTCTTGTAAAAGAAGGAGGTTATGTTGATGTTGCAACATTGATAAAGAAATTGAAAAATTAAAATAAAACATAAAGAAGGATAAGGTTATCACTATTTTTTGTTATTTTAAAATGCTACTACAGCAAGTGGTAATGTTATATGAACCAAATTTTGTATTGTGTTTGTAATCTCTGTACTGTACAATCCCATGTAAATTTTAGTATTTACTTGAAAACTATATATATGTCATTTGTAATCTAAAATGTATCTGTATGTATTTTAACTTGCTGTAATTAATGCAGCTTTAGTTGTCTGCATCAAATAGCTTTTGCTATCTTAAATAGCTTTTGCTTTTGAGTGGGTGAAGTTCAAGGAATGAATGCAAAAAGGTTCTTGCTTAAGATGACTGAAAGGAATGGTTTGTCGGAGTTATGTAAAATCGGCGATGGATGTTATATGGGAGTGAGACATGGTGTTTGAGGGAAAATGAAATGGCAGTTTTGAGAAGGACCAAGAGAGTAATGGTGAGAGCAATGTGTGGTGCAAAACTTATGGAAAAAAGAGGACAGAGGACCTAATTGAGATGTTGGGATTGAAGGAAACAGTGGTTCTGATGGCAAAGGCAAATGGAGTGAGATGGTACAGGCATGTTTTGAGAAAAGCGTTCGAGTTTGAAGTGAAGGGCAAGAGGAAGCGAGGACGACCAAAGAATACATGGAAGACATAAGTGGAGAAGGAGAGCAAGGGTATTGGTTTAGAGAAGGAGGATGCCATGAATCAAGCGAGATGGTGAGTAGGAGTTGGAGAGATTGCTGTTAGAGTGACGTAAATCCAGCCACCCCCGTTTAAGGGGATAAACCCGAATCAGAATTGGATTGATGATGATCTGCGGACAACTACAAACTTTGTAAGATTGATTTGAAATTTTAATGTTGTTGGGGATATTTCTCCTCCAATATTGATTTTAATGTTGGATCCAAAGTTTTTGTGTCTGTCTTGCAGTTTCAAGAGTGCTAGTATGTTTTTGTGTTCATGGTTTGGTATTAGTTTGTTCTTCTGTTAGCTCTGAGGATTTTGATGATGATTCTTGTGAAAGAGTAAATGTTAAAGATTGTTTCTTCCTTTCCAGACCCTGCTGAATTCCAAAAGGCAGTATCTTGCCCCACTTGTCTGTGCCTATCTCACCATGGTCATCATGGGTGTAATTGCATTCAAAGTGGCTGGTGGAAGCTTGTGGAATCTGACACGTTTGACAAGACAGAGTTCTGTACCTAGCTAGTAAAAGTTATCAATATCACCACCAAGTCTATTTTAGATCATGAACCTCCTATAGCAGTTATTTTTCTATTTATTGTAAATTCTTGTTCCAAAGTTTATTTTGGGTTTTGGCTATTATTATCACTACTGAATAGTACTGAAGCTGAACCTGTGGCAAGTGAGTGTATTGGATGTTAATATTTTTTTAGTATGTTTACTTGATTTTCGTTAATCAACTATATGTGCAGGAAATCTCTCAAAGTCTTTGGAAAATAATATTTTAAGCTGCAAAAACAGATAATATCTGCACTACACTAAGAATTTTTATATTTTCTTGCTTTATTTAAAGTTTGAGTATTTCTGGATTTGCTTCAATGTCTGAAATGATAAAAAGAGAACCTCGGCAAAACAAAAAATCAGTAATAAACTAGTTGTGATAATAGACTCAGTAGTTTTTTACAGTTATTTTTGCCTGAAGAATTAATCAAATTTTGTTTGGTAATATACTGTAATTACTCTCAATCAGTGGTTCCTGTTGAAAATGAATCAACCATAAAGCCAAAAATATGCAGAAAAGCAGTTCTTATTTGCAAATCAAAATCAAAAAAAAAATTTCCAATCCATCTGGAATATTTATTCTGATAGCCTTAGTTTGTTTTAATTGTGTGCCATCTTGTAGTACATATATTAACAGTAGAATGCTGTGTCAATTAACATGCTGTTACACTGAATGTTTTTACCACCCAGCCGTGCAACAGTGTTGCAAGAAAGTTAGCTAACAAAATTCTCATCTGCTGGAACTTGCATTGTAAAGGAAAATCAATAGTTGTATAGCAACTTACCAAATGCAAATACTCATAACATAATCTTATTCTAGTTATGGCTGCAATGATTATTATGTAAAATTTCAAAATCATGTGCTTACCAAATTACAGACACTCTTCTACTGATAGTGTTTTTTTGGTCAATAAGTCTTGCGATGCCATATCATCTTTTAATAATGCTGCCATTAATACAGCACAAGTTCCCTAGTAATGTAGCAGCATGTTAAAGTTGGCAAAACTGTACTAACAGTACTGCATTGAGGGTATTTTGCCAGCTGATTACATGTAATGTGATGTGAAATTTCTTACCTGAAATAATCCATTATCACCAATACACATGACCAAATTGCTACTTAATGGTGCTTTTTTAAATAAGTATAAAATGATATTCTTAGAGAATATCAAAAACTATGTTAAAGAATGAGTGATTGCTGAAGCTATTAATGCCATGATCTTAAATAGACTAAAGAGCTTTCATATAAAAAGTTAACTTCTTACCATGAAGTGAGACACAAATAAAGTCTTTAAAACCCTACATTAAATGGTGTTGTTTTTCCAGGATTATTGTTACAATAATAATATTTTCGGCACTCACAAATACACAATCAGGTCTTATCAGTACAGACAGCTGTTTTGTTGGTAGTAAACCATCAGGGGTAAGCCCTGTAAAAAAATGGTCAAGTGTTCTGAAATTCAGAACACCTGATCAAAAAAATTTCAGATTTGGGGAATTCCCTGATCTTGACCTTGGCTTTTTACTGTATCTTAACCGATTTTTTCCATTTGACTAAAACTGGTTCAAACTGGTTTTAACCCTATTCGTCACGAGCAGAAAACCATGGAATCTCCATTTTAACTATTTTGGCTGGAACTGGTTCTAACCGGAATTTAAAATTTTAGTAACAGAATTCATCTCGAGCAGAAACTGGGGATTTCCCAAAACTGAAAAAACGTCATGTGACCCAACAAGAAATTTAGGTTTGGGGAATCCCCAAAATGTGCCAGAAACCCCATTTTATTACTACTCTCCTAGTCTTCTGCAAAAATTCTTGGTCTCCCTGTGAGCTGTAATATTTTCCCAGCAAAGACACTGACTTTATCCAATTTGACAAATAATTAATAAGTACCCAGCCAGCCACCAGCCCAAGAGGAGGAAACCACTGCACGTTCTTCACACAGACAATCAGAATTGAAAAGCAGAAGGGTCTGGCATGGGCCCTTTAATGATAAACATGGGGAAGAAGAGAGGAGCCAAAGATCTTGACACAGATAACTAATGAATCACTAAAATGTCCTTTTTTTACTTGCTGGTAGTATCTAGTCCCTTAAATTCTCATAGTTTTCAGTAAAATCTCACATTCAGCAATGAATATCCTAAGTTTTTACTGATATTTTATCTCCACGTTTTTCAACCTCAAACTTCAGTGTTGGTACCAAGGGGTTGAGAGGTCAATGGAGTTTAATGTACCTCGCCTGTATGCTGGAGACAATAATTGTTTGGTTTAGCACTTAAAAAGCCCCTTTACTCATGTTTTCCTAAGGGAGGTGCAGAGAGCTGTTCTTTTATAAGAAACAACTGAATTTGGGACACAATACTTTGATATTTTTTAAACAGCTAATACTAATACCAAATACTGTAGCAACATAAATTAAACTGTTCATTTTATGGTGGGAAATTTAGAACAGTAGGCAATTAAACACCAATAGCTTTTGTATCCATTACAGTGAGCAAATAAAGGACCTCAGTGAGTCACAGTTTGTCTCAATGTACATGTATGTAGTTTAACAGTATTATCACTTGAACACAAAGGGGCACTTAATGATAAAACACACTGTGCTTAATATGTTAACACAGTGGAAGTTGGGAAGGCTCAGTGCTTGTAAAGGAAACACACTGAAGGGGAAGCAGTATTAAAAAAGAAAACCAATGGTAAAATCCATGTTTCATTTTTTGTCTTTCATCAATTATTATTTTTTTAAACTATTAAATGCACTTTTTGAGATACTTTTAATTTTATCATCCTGTGTTGAAAATCAAATTGACTTGCGAAAAATGTTTTCAGTGCTCAAAGATAAAATATTAATTTTATCAATTTTATCTGTGTGGCACCTATGAAATATCCTAGTTGATAATATTACTACACTGACTATTCAATGGAATGTTTCACTTTATGTGGTTTTGTCCATTTCTGCAACATTTCATTCCCAAGACTTGAGGTGAACTTTTGTGCAAGGGTATCGTGCCCTGAGGCTATGGCAAGATCATACGGCGTTTGGCCAGTGTCATTCTTAGCATTAGCATCTGCTCCTAAATTCAATAGCATGTCAACAGACTTTATACCCTTTGGTCCCAAGAGAACTGCTTCATGAAGAGCTGTGTTTCCTTTTGTGGGAGACTTCACATTTAGGTCAGCACCTGAGCTGTGGAGGACAGGAAGACAGTCTGAGTGGTCATTCTGAATGGCAATGATGAGTGCTGACACACCATCTGCTGTTTCACAGGCCGCGTTAGCACCTTCTTCAATCAGCCTCTCAACTTCCTCAATCCTTCCTTGACCTTTAGCTCCAACTTCTGCTAGTAAAAGTTTTTCTTCCTTTTTCAATATGGCCCCTTTCCTGCTATTTTTTAGATTTTTCTTTTTGAAACTCTTTTTTGTTTTCTTTACCTTTCCTACCGACTGCCAACTGCTATTTAAATCTTCTCTGCTTCCTGTAGAAGAAATATTTAAAGCTTTCAACCCATTAGCAATTGCTTTTGTTTTCTGTTTAAAGTTCTCTTGGGCATCTCTTCTTGCATATGTGACTGTTATTGTGAATTCTTCACCATTCAAGTCCTCGCAAGTTGTAGCAGATATAATTTTTCCTAATCGTGGTTCCCCAATAATATTACGGAACTCTACATTGTTTTGAGCATGTGCTCGAAGATGGGAACACACATGATCCATCTGTTGGCGCCAGTATCCTCTTCCTGGGCTGACAGCTGCCAGGGCAAGTCGTCTATCTCTCATTGACTCAAGTCTTGCTTTCTCTGAAGCTTCAGAGTCAAGATATGACTGAAGAGTTTGAGAAGATGGGTAAAACAGTCCTACAGTTTGAGTACCTACAAAAAATGTCAGCATCAAGTTTATTCTAAGTATAAATACTATAAGTGTGAATAACAAAATTATCTAATTAATATGCTTTTGATTACTATCATTACAGTGAGTAATAAATGAATGGCTGAAAAACTGTGTTGAAATTAATTTGTCAGTGAACCACTATGAATAGGAGCTTGGATTAAGCCAGAAACTTCAACAGTAAACAGCTGCTTTGCCCTTTTTGGGACTCATCAATACAGTATAGGAAACATGAATAAACAGCCAGCTAAAAGCCAACTGTTTATCACACTCAAAGCTGTAACCAATTGCAGACTCGAAAAACATATAATATTATATACTTTCACCGACAAATTAAAAACTATAAATTGACAAAGCAATCCTGCAGATATTTATGTTGTGGCACCCACATAATTATTTCAGCATCTGCCATCTATATATGTACAGCATCTTTTAAATAACTTCTAACCATACTTTAATTAATATAGTCTAATATTTCATAAGAACAAGGTTGACTTAGTTTATACTATATCAAGATTTATTATAAACGATTATTAATATCAAAATATTCTCCAGGGAACCTTTTTTTAAAAGATAAGATCATAATAATGTTCTTTTGGTACTTTGTAAACTGCCAAATTATAATTAACAACTATGCCCCAATGGGGAGGTAAATACTGGTCAATATATACCAAGATGGGTGGGTGTGGTTGGTGCAAATGGTAAGATCTTTGCCTTCCGACCACAAGGTCCCCTGTTCAATCCCCAGCTTTGCCGAGATTCGAATATTTGTGCGACCTTCTTTCCCACCTAAGCCAACTCACCTTTCCATCCTTCCGGGGTAGGTAAATGAGTACCAGCGTCTGCTGGATGCTAACCTGCAATTGGTTAGTGTCCCGTCCAGGGGGAATCAAAGACTCTCATCCACTTCACACTACAGAAACCGGAGATAAGCACTGGCTCCATGGGCCACTAGGCTTGTAAAGGATTTAGCTAGCTAGTTATATACCAAGATGCAAAACGTTAGGGTATATATCTTGCACTAGGTGCCAACCCTTAGGGGGATAGTTGTTTTAGTATTTACCGAAATAGTGGGACAAAAATGCACTTTATTATTAAAGAACAAATACAATGCAAACCTCTTTTTTATTTTTAGCATGCATGCTCCTGTAATTCTGACTTCTGCCTCAAAATCAACTAATAGTTTTATATATTGTGAGCACAAAGTGTAGCACTTACTGTTCACATTCTTAAAATAAGCGTTGAATTAAAATTAGATAAATCACTTTTTTTGCTGTTTTAATTGAATTATCAATAAATAAATGTGACTGCAAACTATAAATTTAATATTAACCACTGCAGTCATTCTGTTTGCAGGTAAAACTAAAACTGCTACCTTTAAGCAACAATGAAAGTAACTGTTTATGCAATTTGAACTAAACAAGTAACTGAAGCGACTGAAAGTTTTTAAAACTACTGTTCTTATTCAAAGTAAGTGACATACAGTACCTCTCTCAGCAGTTTCTGGAGGAGAAGAAGGCATTGAGACTGGAAGCCATGTTGGGTGTTTTGAGTTTGCTGCAGCTGTCATGTTTCCTCTCTCTACTAGGGTACCAATCACTCCTCCTGATGGTCTTTCTGATATTCTTGGTGGTGGCTCTATGTTACAGCCACATGAGTTACAGTAACTTGCATAGGGATTATTTGCTGCTTTGCACTTTGAACAAATCATGTGTTTCCTGCATGGAAGTGGTTTGGACCCACACCAATCACAGAACCTAGCATCAGCACTGTTTATCCGAGCACATTTTGAACAGGTTACAAAATCACCTGAATGGGCAGCTGGTATGGGAGGTGCACTTTCACCAGAGAAAATCTGTTTTGCATAAGGTGGTAACACACTCTCACACATCACACAAATACGGAGATCAGGTGGATTGGCTGTGCCACAGTTGGGACAGAGCAGCTTTGTTTGAAGTGTTTTGCTTGCATGTGGCACCCTCTGAGGAGACATTGGAGCCTCACAGACAATGCAAGTTGGTGTATTCAGTGGAACCATGGAATGACAAGAAACACACATACCAAGTTGTCCCCCTTCCGGTGGTGGTAACCTTGAGGATGGAAGGGGAGGTAGTGGGGAACCACAACTGTGACAGAATCGTGCAAAAGGATCTGATGGTCTAGCACCATAGCAATAAATACACTTTAAAAAGTCAGTGTCTTGTTGAATGCGACTGACATGAACTCTGTTTTCTGGGATCCTTCTGATATCTCTGTCAACTTGTAACTCACTTTGCCCTGTTGAGCTTAGCTGTGCCTGATTGGACGAACCAAATCTTTCACTCATAAATCGTGGCTCAGTGTGCACTTTTCTGTGCTCTGAGCCTGCAACGGAACTATCTAGAGCCAAAGGTGTTGATGTTTGTCTGTATTTCGAAGAAATGTCCCCTTCCACGGCCCATGCTTCTTTCTCCACTTGCTGTTGTCTTTTTACCTTGTGATTCCCATTATTGTCTAAAATGTGACTCATAAGACCACGCGATGATTGTCTATGACTTCCAGTTCCAGATAAAGAATTATAACTTTGTATTATTTCTGAGCCCTCATCCTCCACATCTGTAAATGATGCTTCTTCCACCAAAAAAGTTTTGGTAACAACAGAACTTTCTCTCGTTCCATCTTTAGAAGTTGCCATGGCTTTCACTGTTCGTTTCCCCGGAGCCAATACAAAAGGTTTATTGTACCTGTACGTGCACTTTTCACCAATCAGCTTAAACGGTTCAGGTTTAGCCCCGTTTATCGTATAATATATTATTGTATCTACAGTTTCCGTTCTCAGTTCAATAAGAGTGTTTGTGTCAATCATATTTTTCCTTGTCGACCCTGGTATACGGAGTGGCATAATGCTCGGTACTTTAATCATTCCAGCCGTCATTTTGTTGAGTTTTGACTTTGCCCGTCGTCGATTGTTGAGCAAATTTTACGTTAATATTGGGAAAGTCATATTTTGTAGTTTCGATTTTTTTCTAAGAAGAAAAGTTAATCAAGTGTCAAAACCTAAGCAAACATTTTTTCATCTCAAGTACAGCTTTTTCCTCACATTATTAATTTTTGGTAGCGTCTGCCGCCATCTTGTTATAACATCCCATGATGCCATCGATGCCTGGCAACACAAACCAGACCAATCAGGTGCTTCCATAGTCTCCTTCGCAGCCCTATGGGTAGTCACGCAAGAAGCAGGCTATCTCTGTTAATATCTTGTCGCCTATAGTTAGTTTTCCTTGGGGTGGGCTTTAGACCTATTGGAAATGGCTTAAAGGAGGGGTAATCTGTATTTCCTCGAATAACAGCCGTCCCTTGATTAATCGCCGCCCTCGAATAATTGCCTCCCATTTTGACCAAAATATATGAAATAATCGCCTTCCTCGAATGATCGCCTCCTCCCTCTCGAATTACTTTAAAAGCTGATGTCCAGTTTATATTTGATGTGAATAGGTTTTGATTTAATGGTACAATAAAACAAAATGTTTAGGGCACGACCTACTCTGAGAAATGTTTGAAATAATCGTCTCCTTCGATTTATCGTCTTCTCTCGAATAATCGCCCCCTTTTGGTGAGTAGAAAGAAATGATGGCCCCGGCTATTATTCGAGGAAATGCGGTAGATTAAATTAGTGTTTATGGTTTATAAATAATTATAGTACTGTATACTACGTATTATAAACTGCAGTAGTAGACTCCCTAAGACACAGGCTTCGTATGCTAGGAACGCTGAAAAGGTGCAGTGGTCTTCACACGAAATGCACACGAATAACATTGAAAATAATATGATAAGAGACGGATACAGACATTACGGTCGGTCTAAATTGTCTAAAAGTCTTTTCAAAAAAGAAATCCGTCTATGCTTATTCAATAATTTAAAAACTAATGGTTACTTCATTGATATTCCCAAATTAT